>JABUQX010091618.1:52500-74572 GCA_015478945.1 Trachelipus rathkii | reverse complement strand
CGGTAATACTTCGTTCAGTCAGTTTGAACTTTAAGTTTATCGTGAAAACGCTTTCGCGTTTTCGTGCGCCACTTTCATATATATATAGAATAATACCATATATATATATATATATATATATATATATATATATATATATATATATATATATATATATATATATATATATATATATATATATATATATATATATATATATATATATATATATATATATATATATATATATATTATTATTAATATATATATATATATATATATATATATATATATATATATATATATATATATATATATATATATATATATATATATATATATATATATATATATATATATTTAATCTTAGGGGCATGCTAGGTGTGAGAGAAAAATTAATAAAAAGAGGAATGAACGTATTAGAGAGGTGTGTGGTGTGAAAGAAAAGAGGTAAATGAGAGAATAAATGAGAAGATGTTGAGATGGTTTGGTCATGTGGAAAGGATGAATGATAGTCGGTTGGTTAAGCGGATGTATAGTGGAGAGTGTGTTGGGAACCGACCAGCTGGGAGACCGAAGAGAAAGTGGATTGAGTCGGTGAACGAATGTCTGAAGGAGAGAAATGTGAGTTTGGCAGAGGCGAGAATAAAGGTGCATGATAGGAGAGAATGGCAGGGTTTTGTATGGGGGCATGGTTGTGGCCCACCTGGGCCAAGGGATGAACCCTTTCATTGACGATTTACCATAGTGAGGGTCCGTCGCGGTCCCATGAAGCTCTAGGGTGGATTTTCTGTCTGTGACGAGTTTTCACTAATTAATGGTACAGAGGGGGCGGTAAGGCTGGGCTTTCTTTTCAACATTTGTCATACTCTCCTACTGCTTTTCTTTTCCGATGCTTGTAGCGCACCTTACTCCCAATCTTGGGAAAAAAAGGTAGATAAAGAAAGAAAGAAAGAATATATATATCAGGGCCCTCCCATGATGCAGTATGGCTGCTTCTTGGTGAGCTGTGGTGGGTTCTGTACACTGACTCGAAATATATATATATATATATATATATATATATATATATAAATAATATAACATAACTATTATAATATATATATATATATATATATAGTAGGATATTAGAAAAATAAGAAAAGTAAGAATTAATATGAGGTGCAGCATAATGTGTAGTGTTGTGTTTTTATGTAATAAGTTTTAATTTTGATGTAGAAAATGTAAAAGTGATTATGCTACTGTTGTTGATAATTATTACTGGTGCACATACAAGCACAATATAATGAACATGGGCAAAGGTTATCATTTAAATATGTAGGTATGTTCCTAACCAAATGAAACTAACTCCTCCACACTTAGCTACCTAACCAAACCAACCTACCTAACTAACTTAACCTACTTAACTCTAATCTAACCTATTGTAAGGAAACCTAACCTAACTCTAATTAATTAATATATCATAATGAAACATAATCATGTCTATTGTAACAAAAAGTAATCAAACTTTAAATGATCAAAATGGTATCTTTTACTTCTCTCTCTTTTCCTTGTATATTGTCCATTTTGAATGATTTTCAACAGTATTTTTAAACTTGTGTTATTGCTTAGATTTATTTATTTTTGTATTTACTAATTTTTTTCTTTTTTTTAGGAAATTACCATTTTTCTTTATTATTCATACGTAATTTTTATAAATTTGGTGATTGCATACTATTAACTGTATTGGATTTTACATTAAAGGTATGTTTATATATATATATATATATATATATATATATATATATATATATATATATATATATTTTATTATATATTTTATATATATATATATATATATATATATATATATATATATATATATATATATATATATATATACGGTACCGTACTTTAAATGATTTCAAAAGTTTTAATCTTTATCTGATATTATTATTATTATTATTATTATTATTATTATTATTATTATTATTATTATTATTATTATTATTATTATTATTTATATTATTATTATTATTATTATTATTATTATTATTATTATTATTATTAGTAGTAGTAGTAGTAGTAGTAGTGGTAGTACTCTGGTTTCCATATTTATTTTATTTTATTTTATTTTGGTATATTATCAACTATTGGTTGATTTTATATATATATATATATATATATATATATATATATATATATATATATATATATATATATATATATATATATATATATATATATATATATATATATATATATATATATATATATTTTTATTTACCTATATATATATATATATATATATATATATATATATATATATATATATATATATATATATATTTTTATATATATGTATATATATATATATATATATATTATATATATATATATATATATATATATATATATTCTTTCTCACCCCTGACCACCCCATCATGGGGGAGGCCACACCTCGTTCAGGTACCCCTCCGACCACCGGTCTCCTCCAGAGATCCTCCAGGGATGTTATGTTCCATGTTGTTCTGTGTTGAGAGTTAGTTAAACAGGAGAGAAAGAAGTGGGATGTGTCTTCCGGAACCTGATTACAGTTTTGACTGATGTTTGTGGTGGTTCGGTTAAGGTTGAATCTGTGTTTGTAGTATTGTAATTTAGGGTGGTGGATGCATCTTAGCTTGCCAAGGATGACTGACTGATTCTTGGTAGTGAGTTGAATTCTGGTGCTATTTCTGGTGTGTGTTTGTTTAAAATGTTGTTTGGTGATCTGTGTCTTAAGCGGTTTTCTTTTAGTGACGTGTGGATTTGTTTGGTGTATGTTGTGTTGTTTGGTGAAGGTGGAATGTTGTTCAGAATTTGTTTGTAATATAGAGCTGGTGAAGATAGAAGTTGTTTGAGTGTGGTGGGTTGGGTTAGAAAGTGCAATGTGGCATGGGTGTTGGGGTGTTCGGGTTTTGGAAAAGAATTGTGGTCCTATCATGTCCAGGTGTGTGTCTATGGGTAGAATTTTGTTTTTTTCATGTAGATGTTGTGGTTATTGATGTGCATCCTTTTATGATTGTTAGAGCTTTGTTTTGTTTCGTTTGGAGTTTTTTTGTTATTTTTAGTCAATAGTTGGTGCCAAGTTGGAGAAGAGTAGTTTAGAGTCGGCTGATTGTATTGTTTGTATATGGTGGTGGATGTTGGTTTATTGTTTGTGAAGTCTATGCCAGCGGGGGTTCTTAATATGTTCTGTTTCTTGTTTGCAGATGAAATTATGTTGTCTGTTTGTTTTGTGAAGGTGA
Source organism: Trachelipus rathkii (assembly GCA_015478945.1). Classification (NCBI taxonomy): domain Eukaryota; kingdom Metazoa; phylum Arthropoda; class Malacostraca; order Isopoda; family Trachelipodidae; genus Trachelipus; species Trachelipus rathkii. The sequence continues at coordinate 71,327 of JABUQX010091618.1, read as the reverse complement.
GATACGTGTCAAGTGTTACTCCAAGGATTTTGGGAGTTTTGTTAAAGGGTATAGCAATGTTTAGGTAGACTTGGGGGAGGGGCACCAAGTTGGCGGTCGGTGGTGATTAATGTAATTGAAGATTTGTTTGGTGAGGCAGACATTGTTTTCTGTTAGCCATGTTTTGAAGTTGGTTGATGTATTGTTGTGTCAGGTTTGTGGCTGTGTTTAGGTTCTGGTGTGTAGTGGCTATGGTGATGTCATCTCCGTAGGTTATGATTGTTTGAGAGAGAGAGAGAGAGAGAGAGAGAGAGAGAGAGAGAGAGAGAGAGAGAGAGAGAGAGAGAGGAGAGAGAGAGAGAGAGAGAGAGAGAGAGAGAGAGAGAGAGAGAGAGAGAGAGAGAGAGAGAGAGAGAGAGAGAGAGAGAGAGAGAGAGAGAGAGAGAGAGAGAGAGAGAGAGAGAGAGAGAGAGAGAGAGAGAGAGAGAGGGAGAGAGAGAGAGAGAGAGAGAGAGAGAGAGAGAGAGAGAGAGAGAGAGAGAGAGAGAGAGAGAGAGAGAGAGAGAGAGAGAGGGAGAGAGAGAGAGAGAGAGAGAGAGAGAGAGAGAGAGAGAGAGAGAGAGAGAGAGAGAGAGAGATTTTTTTTTGAAAGATAGAGAGAGAGAGAGAGAGAGGGGGAGAGGCAGAGAGAGAGAGAGAGAGAGAGAGAGAGAGAGAGAGAGAGAGAGAGAGAGAGAGAGAGAGAGAGAGAGAGAGAGAGAGAGAGAGAGAGAGAGAGAGAGTGTGAGAGGGGAGAGAGAGAGAGAGAGAGAGAGAGAGAGAGAGAGAGAGAGAGAGAGAGAGAGAGAGAGAGAGAGAGAGAGAGAGAGAGAGAGAGAAGGGGAGCGAGCGAATAGACAGTAGCACATGATTTCGTGAAATTGCAGTAGAAATTTCGGAGTTTAAAGAAGCCTTTTAGTTAATAAATATATATATATATATATATATATATATATATATATATATATATATATATATATATATATATATATATATATATATTATATATATATATATATATATATATATATATATATGCGGATGATTTGGTTCTGTGTGTGGCGAATCTGAAGAGAGTTTGAGAGGATTGGTTGAGAGATTTGGCAGGGTGTGTAAAAGGAGGGGCTTGAAAGTAAACGTGGATAAGAGTAAGGTTATGGTTGTGAGTGAGGACACTCCTCAGTGTGAAGTTATGTTAGATGGTGAGCAGCTAGAACAAGTGTCTGAGTTTAAATATTTAGGGTATATGTTGGATGAGAAGGGAACGGACGATGCAGAGTGTAGTAGGAAAGTTGTGAATGGCAGGAAGGTGGCTGGTGCAATTAAATCGTTGGTGAATGCAAAGGGACTAGGTCTTGAGTGTGCTAGGGTCTTACATGAGGGTATGTTGTTACCTGTGTTATTGTATAGTAGTGAGACTATGGTCTGGAATAAGAAGTATAGATCTAAAAAGTTCAATGTGTTCAGATGGACAATCTTAGGGGTGTGCTAGGTGTGAGAAGAATTGATAAAGAGAGGAATGAACGTATTAGAGAGTGGTGTGGTGTGAAGAAAGGGGTAAATGAGAGAATAAATGAAAGTATGTTGAGATGGTTTGGTCATGTGGAAAGGATGAGTGATAGTCGGTTGGTTAAGTGGATGTATAGTGGTGAGTGTGTTGGGAACCGACCGGCTGGGAGACCGAAGAGAAAGTGGATTGAGTCGGTGAACGAATGTCTGAAGGAGAGAAATGTGAGTCTGGCCGAGGGCGAGAATAAAGGTGCGTGATAGGAGAGGCGGGGTTTTGTATGGGGGGCATGGTTGTGGTCCACCTGGGCCAGGGGATGAACCCTTACATTGACGATTTACCATAGTGAGGGTCCGTCGCGGTCCCATGATGCTCTAGGGTGGATTTTCTGTCTGTGACGAGCTCTCACTAATTAATGGTACAGAGGGGGCGGTAAGGCTGGGCTTTCTTTTCGACGTTTGTCATGTTCTCCTACTGCTTTTCTTTTCCGATGCTTGTACAGCACCTTACCCCCAATCTTGGGGCAAAGAGGAAGGTGAAGAAAGAAAGAAATATATATATATATATATATATATATATATATATATATATATATATATATATATATATATATATATATATATATATATATATATAATATATATATATATTATATATATATATATATATATATATATATATATATATATATATATATATATATATATATTACAGCATCATCGAATTTAATGAAGAATATTCCTGTTCCTACCATTGTTCTATCTCATATCGTGAATTATCGGATTCGGAAATCGAGTGAAACTTTCCTGCAGAAAATGATGGCACCCAATACTCTTCCAAAACATCAACACGTTTATGAAGACACGATGAATATAGGTTCACAAGAAATATACAAAGAGTTGACTTTAAGGATGTTTAGTTAATAAATGAATGGAATTTAATTAAATTTATTACTTTTAATATCTTTCATTTTAAATTTTCACAAGTTTAAAACCAATTATTTTTGATGTTGCCTCCATATAATTATATGAATTAGATGTTTGAAAATGTCGCGTACGCAGTTGATTAGCTTTCTTCATCGTATCAAAGTATCTCTTAAGGAACTCCAATAACAGGTTTGTCTGCCTGTCGCCAGTTATCAAGTTCTCCTATGCTTTAACATTTAAAGTTGTTAACATCTCTTCCTGCTTTAACGCTTCCAAAATTTAAAAATAGTTAGATATCGGTGTTAAAAGGTCTGTGTATAATAAACTGGAAATCTTTTCTAAAATGGAAATTGATATTTAGGTAAAGTTTTTAAGAGATATATATTCAGAGCATTAAGGACGCAAAGAAAGTGTATACCTTCATTAAAATGGCACAAATCAGGAATATATCTCTAAAAGGAGCATCAGGTAATTTCGATTTTGATTTTTGAAAAAAAAAAAATTAAGAGTTCTCTGGTTTGACAAATTGGCCGCAATAGATAATTTTCTACGAAGATATGATGCCTGTTTAATTATGATAGCGAAAGATTTTGGTATTGAGAGAAACATAAAAAGGCACTGTTCTTTAACTGTGCAAGCCACAAAGTGAATGATGATGTGAATGATTTGAATTGCGTCCCAAAATTTGTGGTTGAATATGCTAAAAGCCAATGCTGAGATTTCGAAGGAAAGGTGTACGAAATATATATAAGGAGGAAAAAAGGAAAACAAAGTTAAATATGTAGAGAAAAAAAAGGTGAGTGAACAGTTTGGAAGGAGAATAAATAGAAACTTGCAAGGGGATAGGAAATTCTTCTAGAAGAAAGAACGAAAGATTAAGAAAAGGATTAAGGGGAATCTTCATAAAATAATGAATAGGGATGGTATATTTATGAATGTTGAAATGGATGTTAGGAGAGTTGGAGGGAACACTTCGAAAATCTGCATAACATGGACAGTGATGAAGAGAGGATAGTGAATGTGTGTGAGTTTGATTGTGCAAGAAGAAATATATTTTGGGAAGGAGGCATTATGAGTAGAGTGAGAAAGCTGAAGAATGGTAAATCAGCAGGTATAGATGGAATTACTGGTGAAATTATCAAGAATGGAGGCGAGATTGTGATTGATTGGATATAGAAGTTGTGTAACAGCGTTTATTAATGGTATAGTGCGAACGATTGGAGGAGAGCAGTAATACGACAATTATATAAGGGTAAAGGAGAACTGTATTAGAATTAGTTTGAGTGTTGTAAGGAAGAAATATGCTGGTAATTTGGTTGAAGGAGTGCGTCGAGGGACTGATGGTGAAGAACAAAGTGCATTTAGGAAATGGTAGAAGATCTGCAGATCAAGTTTCACATTGAAACAAATATGAGAAAGAAGAAAAATAAATTGAGCTTAGGTTTTATGGACTTGCAACACGCGTATAGCGAAAGAAGAAAAATAAATTGATCTTAGGTATTATGAATTTGCAACAGGCGTATAGCAGGATTAATAAGGAAGCTTTGTGGCAGGTGTTGGTGATATATGGTGTTGGAGGTTGGCTTCTGAATGGAATCGAAAGTATATATGTCAATAGTGAGCTAGTATAAGAATAAATGGAGTGGAAAGCGAATGGTTTCATATTAACTGTGGAGTGAGGCAGGGATCTGTTATGTCTCTATGGCTATTTAATTTGTGTATGGATGGAGTGATGAAAGAATTGGAGGTAAAGTAGGGGTACGTGTTAGACTGATGGAGAATGATCGAAAATGGAGGGTTATGATTTGGTTTTGTGTAGCGAATCTGAAGAAAGTTTAAGAGGATTGGTAGAAGGGTTTGATAGTTTGTGTAAAAGGAAGGATTTTAAGTAAATGTAGATAGAGTAAGGTAATGGCAGTGGGTGAGGAGAGTCCACGTTGTGAAATCATGTTGGATGGTGAGCAATTGGATCAAGTATATGTCCGAGTTTAAATATTTAGGTTATATATTGGGTGAATGTAGTAGGAAAGTGGATCAAATGAAATTAGTGCAAGAATAAATATAAATTATAAGTTACTAACCATATAATTACCTTTAAAAACCAGCCAACTAAGGCTTAGTCAAAATATTCTATGCTATACCCAAATCATCCATATACCTATCTAGCCCCCTTTCTTAAATGCTGCTAATGAGTTGCACTCAACAACCTGCTGTGAAACCATTCCAAAAATTAACAACTGTATTGCTGAAAGAATGCTTTCGTATGTCAAGATGGCTAGCTTTCTTCTTAATTTTCTTATTGTGTCCCCTGGTTTCCCGTCCATGGTCTACAATGAAGAATTATTGGCCTCTGTGTTGTCAATAGATGTTAACATTTTGAAGACTTCTATCATGTCCCCTCTGAGAAATCGTCTTTCTTCGGAAAACATTCCTAATACCTAACTTATATATATATATATATATATATATATATATATATATATATATATATATATATATATATATATATATATATATATATATATATATATATATATATATATATATATATATATATATGCGCTCTATCTCAATGGTAGAGCACTCGCTTGGCTAGCGAGAGGGCCCGGGTTCAAGACTGGGTGGAGCGAGAGAACGTGAGCTATTCTCTATAAACTCTAGCTTCGTCTCACTCAGACGTTAATGAGTACATTGGTAGTGTGCCTTGCTACTAATGGGAAAGCTTCCCGGCATCCGCGATAGGCCTGGCCAGCCAGCGGAATAGTCGTTAGGCCCGTGGAACCCAAGGATCTTTCTCGATGGGTCCCACTTACAGGTCGTATGACCTTCCTGGGGGAGGACGTTTATATATATATATATATATATATATATATATATATATATATATATATATATATATATATATATATATATATATATATATATATATATATATATATATATATATATATATATATAATGCTCCTTCTTTAATATATATATATATATATATATATATATATATATATATATATATATATATATATATTCTTTTATATATATCTAATCCCTCCTCCTACTCCTTCTCCTCTCGGGTTTCCCATGTCTTTACCTGTGATTACACATGATCGTGTGCATGGGATCCTGAGATCTATGAACGCCAGGAAGGCTAGTAGCCCGGATGGCATTCCTTCCCGTGTTTTGAGGGAGTGTGCTTCTGAGCTAGCGCCTGTCCTCGTTCAACTCTACTCTCTGTCTTAATACTAATACTTTTCCTCAGTGCTGGAAGCGCGCATATGTCCAACCGATCCCGAAAAAAGGTAGCCGCTCTGATCCTTCTAACTATCGCCCTATAGCTCTCACTTGTATTCTCTCTAAAATCTTTGTAACTCTTCTTAACTCTCATTTCCTGGATCATCTGGAGTCTCATTCCCTTCTTTCAGATCATCAGTATAACTTTCGTCGCTCGAGGTCAACTGGTGACATACTTTCCTATCTAACTGATTTATGGTCTTCTGCCCTTAGGGACCATGGGGAGTCTTGCGTGGTGGCGCTTGACATATCCAAAGCTTTTGACCGGGTTTGGCACGCGTCACTGCTCTCTAAGCTCCATTCCTTTGGGTTTCCTCCTTCTCTTTGCTTACTCTTGTCTAGTTTTCTCTCCTATCGCTCTATATCAGCAATCGTTGATGGAGCGACCTCTTCCTCCTTTCCTATTAATTGTGGTGTTCCGCAAAGTTCTGTTCTATCTCCAACTTTATTCCTACTTTTCATCAACGATCTCCTCAGCTGTACTTCCAACTCTGTTCACTCTTATGCCGATGACTCAACCCTCCACTGTTCTACTCCAAATCTGCTCCCTCTTTTGCTTCTAGAGTTGCCTCTCGTCTTCAGCGTTCCGATTCTATCCTTGTCGATCTGGATGGGATTTCCCGGTGGGGTCACCGCAACCTTGTAAAATTCAACTCTTTAAAAATTCAACTTCTCTACATCTCCCTCTCAAAAACACCTCCCAACTTTCCTATTTCCTTCGACGGCTCTAACATCTCTCCTGTGAATAACATAAACATTCTTGGTCTTAATATAAACATTAAATTGTCTTGGAAACCTCATATTTCAATGGTTGCTAAGGTGGCCTCAAAGAAACTGGGAGTTCTGTTCAGGATGCGGGAATTTTTTCCTCTGCACAGCTGCTCCAGTTATATAGGGGCCTTATTCTCCCTTGTATGGAGTACTGTTCTCACATTTTGGGGGGCTCCGGCTCCACCCTTCTGTTGGATAGGGTTGAGTCTAAAGCTAAGAAACTAGTAAACTGTCCCCTACTTTCAAACTCTCTTGACCCTCTATCTCTGCGACGTGACGTTGGCGCACTATCTCTTTTCTATAGGTACTACAACGGTAGATGCTCAAGGGAGTTGGCCGCTCGCATTCGACCTCCATTGCGTCGCCCTCGCAATACAAGGGGTGCCATGCTCTCGCATGAATTTTGCGTGAGTATTGAGAACCCCAGACTTGTTCGTTGTGGTGCCTCTTTCTTTCCAGCTACTCCTGTTCTGTGGAACTCCTTGCCTTCTTCTGTTTTTCCAACTTTTTCCAACTATATTTAATCTTCCTCTTTTTAAAGCTCGCGTCTGCGCTCACCTGAGAAATTTGCCTTAGGCTGGGGATTGGGTGGGGTTTTTCATGTTTTATTTTTCCACCCCCTCCTTGAAAAGGAGTGATGGTTAACTTTAATATATATATATATATATATATATATATATATATATATATATATATATATATATATATATATATATATATATATATATATATATATATATATATATATATTTTATATATATATATATATATATATATATATAATATAAATATATATATATATATATATATATATATATATATATATATATACTTACAGTTTACCACCATTCATAATGTTTGCCCCCTCCCCTCGTAGCCACGAACCGTGAGTGGTATTGAAAAAAAAATTATTTACAATTTAAAATCGCTACATATTGTTATATTGTTTAAACTAAATGTAGAACTTAATATTTTTTTTATGTTACGCCTATTTCTAGAATTATATATATATATATATATATATATATATATATATATATATATATATATATATATATATATATATATATATATATAAAAAGAAAGACCTATATCTTTGCTATATAAATATATAAAAATATATATATATTTTTTTTATATATATATATATATATATATATATATATATATATATATATATATATATATATATATATATATATATATATATATATATATATATATATATATATATATATATATATATATATATATATATATATATATATATATATATATATATATATATATATATATATATATATATAAAGGGTAAAAATCTCAAATTGTCCGATATTTTACATCTAAAAGTATCGATAATATTGTGTGAAGCTCGATAACAAATTTCTCGTCCGATATTTTACATCTAAAAGTATCGATAATATTGTGTGAAACTCGATTAACAAATTGTCCTGATAAGTGACATAATGTCCTGATAATTTATGAAAATGCGTTTCTGTCCCGATGAGTCGGGTGGAAAAAGACATGTCCTAATAACGTAAGCAAGCCGCGTATGTGTGTGTGTGTGTGTGTGTGTGTGTATGTGTGTGTGTGTGTAAGTAAATCTGTGTGTGTGTAAGTAAATCTGTGTGAGTGTAAGTAAATCTGCGTGTGTAAGTAAATCTGTGTGTGAGTAAATCTGTGTGTGAGTGTGTGTGTGTGTATAAGTGTAAATGTAAGTGTCTATGGCTAAATGTAAGTGTCATAGTGAATGTGTGTATAAGTGTCATAGTGAATGTGTGTATAAGTGTAAGTGTGTGTGTCCGCGTGTGTATAAGTGTAAATGTAAGTGTCTATGGGTAAATGAAAAATGTAAGTGTCATAGTGAATGTGTGTATAAGTGTCATAGTGAATGTGTGTATAAGTGTCATAGTGAATGTGTGTTCTAAATAATAATAACAATAGGCATGAAGTAAATAACACTAAGTATAATAATAAAAATAAAAATAAAATAATAAAAATAATAAAAATAATAAAAATAATAATAAAAATAAATAAAAATAATAATAAAATAAAATAAAAAAAAACATAATGTTAATAAATATATGAGTTAAAACAGTAAAACATATGAGTTAAAGCAGTAAAGCAGAAAGTTAAAGCAGTAAAGCAGAAAGTTAAAGCAGTAAAGCAGAAAGTTAAAGCAGTAAAGCAGAAAGTTAAAGCAGTAAAGCAGTAAAACAAAAGCATACTAATCCCTTAGGTGTTAGGTAACACCTCTATTGATTTACTGATTTACTGCTTTAAGGTATGTAATGTATATGAGTTAAAGCAGTAAAGCAGAAAGTTAAAGCAGTAAAGCAGAAAGTTAAAGCAGTAAAGCAGTAAAACAAAAGCATACTATTCCCCCCTAGGTGTTAGGTAACACCTCTATTGATTTACTGATTTACTGCTTTAAGGTATGTAATTTTAATAAATATGTGAGTTAAAGCAGTAAAACATATGAGTTAAAGCAGTAAAACATGAGTTAAAGCAGTAAATTTACTGATTTACTGCTTTAAGGTATGTTAATATTTTTAGTAAAATTTCGTACAATTGTAGTAAAATAAAATGATTATATATCAGACACTCTGGATTTTTTCTTCTTACATACAATTTTTAAAAATTTATAAATTAAAAAGTATTAAGTAAAAAGTATTAAGTAAAAAATAATGTTAATAAATATATGTGTTAAATAATAGATCTGTAATGAGTTACAGTTTTAGGTTCGCGAAAATGTTTTTAATAAAAATGTTTAAGTATGAAATAAAAATGAATGACTCATAGTATATTTGAAAAGAAATTCTTTGAAATGTTTAAGTATGAAATAAAAATGAATGACTCGTAGTATATATATATATATATATATATATATATATATATATATATATATATATATATATATATATATATATATATATATATATATATATATATATATATATATATATATATATATATATATATATATATATATATATATATATATATATATATTTTCATTCGTGCGGGAATATTGCGCCTGCGGGCGCACGCGGCGGGCGGGAACGCGGAAATATTGCGCCTGCGGGCGCACGCGGCGGGCGGGGACGCGGAAATATTGCGCCTGCGGGCGCACGCGGCGGTCGGGGACGCGGCGGGTCGCACCTGCGGGTGCGGGTTGTCAGCCTTCACGCGGAGGGCGCACGCTGCGCCCTGGTTAACATGATCTAGGAAGACATTAATATTAACTCTGTTCTTTAATGGAGGGTAGAGATATCCATCAAAGATGATTTCATCAAAGATGAATCATCAATATAGACGGTTCATCAAAGATGACATCATCAAGATGAGTCATCCAAATATGAGGCAACAAAATTGAGGCATCAAAGTTGAGGCATCAAAATATTGAGCATTAATGCTGAGGCATCAAAGTTGAGGCATCAATGTGAGGCATCAAAGTTGAGGCATCAAAGTTGAGGCATCAAAGTTGAGGCATCAAAGTTGAGGCATCAAAATATCAAGTGTGTGAGTGTAAACGTAAGTGTATCTGTGTGTGGGTGTGAGTGTAAGTGTATATGGTTTAATGTAAGTGTCTATGGAGAGTGTAAGCGCTTATAAGTGTCATAGTGTGTATAAGTGTCATAGTGAATGTGTGTATAAGTGTCATAGTGTATGTGTGTAGGTGTGTGTGTAAGTAGTAATATATATATATAGGCTATAAGTGATAGAAAAAGACTAACTCATGGTAGGAATCATCCTATCAGATTGTAATATACACCAATCGAATCCTCATACCTTATAACCTAGGGGTAGACACCCATATTAGGGCTATTCTAGGCTCAGGGGAGGCTAGAAAAGGCTTGAAAAAAGTGGCACTCAGTTGGCACTATGTGGCACTCACTTGGCACTATGTGGCACTCACTTGGCACTCATTGGCACTCACTTGGCACTCATTGGCACTCACTTGGCACTCACTTGGCACTCACCTGGCACTCATCTAATACTCATAGAACACTAATAGAACATCCCTAGATACTTCTTACGATGATTGGGAACCATCAAAGCCATCAAGTTATCGTGGGTCAAAATTGACCCATGGTATATGGCAAGGTCAAGGCCGAAATATCATGGTCAAACAAGGTTAAGACATCAAAAAACGGTCTAAGCCCCTAAAGGAAGGACAAAAAATTACCGTGGGCCAAAATTGACCCATGGAAGACCAAAGGGTTGGTCGAAAATTAGGGTGGGCCAAAAATGACCCATGGAAGACCAAAGGGTTGGTCGAAAAATCATGGTCAAACAAGGTAAAGACATCAAAAACGGGCTAAGCCCCTAAAGGGTAGCCAAAAATTACCGTGGGCCAAAAATGGCCCATGGAAGACCAAAGGGTTGCCGAAAAAATTAGGGTTCTCTCAAAAAATTAGGGTTCTCAAAAAATTAGGGTTCTCAAAAAATTAGGGTTCTCAAAAATTAGGGGTTCTCAAAAAGCTCGGTGGAATAAAAAATATGGTTCTCAAAAATTTGGGTTCTCAAAAAATTAGGGTTCTCAAAAAATACGGTTCTCAAAAAATAGGGTTCTCAAAAATTAGGGTTCTCAAAAAATTAGGGTTCTCAAAAAATTAGGGGGGGACACGTACAACGGTTGCTGCGCAACCGTTTTGGCCGCAACGAAGAGGGTTGCAAAAACAGGAGTTCTCAAAAAAAAATTTGGGCTCTCAAAAAAATTGGGTTCTCAAAAAATTTGGGTTCTCAAAAAATTTGGGTTCTCAAAAAATTTGGGTTCTCAAAAAATCCGGGTTCTCAAAAAATACGGGTTCTCAAAAAATCCGGGTTCTCAAAAAATCCGGGTTCTCAAAAAAATTTGGGTTCTCAAAAAGGTCAAGGCCCAAAAAGTTAAGGTAAAAAATTCAGGTTGCCCAAAAAGGTCAAAGGCCAAAAAAGGTCAAGGGTCAAAAAGGTCAAAAAGGTCGCGGTCACTTTGGGCATGCAATATCCCCCTTCCTCTTTTGTGTTTCCTACTCAATTTAGTTCCCTCACTTTAAAACCTGCGTCTGTGCTCATCTGCGTAATTTGCGTTGGATGGATTTTTTGAGGCGTTCAACACCCACTCCTTGAATAGGGTTCTGCCGTGAGCGGCGGTGACAACTGTAAAAAAATAAATAAATAAAAGGTTCTAATAAGGAATTCCTTAAGCTATGTGAAACCCCACAAGAATGGCACCTCCGACAGTGAACCACTTCTAGAATGCATTAAAATAGCATAACCGAGGAGCTTGCTCGCTTGACAACAAAAAAAAAAAAAAAAAAAAAAAAAAAAAAAAAAAAGAGAGACAGAGAAGTGGAAGCCGCCTTATCTGCAACCCCTGGCAACAGCACTGATAGTGACGATGGTGGCTTTTCAGCAAATAAACCTACTGAGGATGAGGATTTGGATATGTTAGACTTTGATAAGTTCATGGCCGAAATTGCATTGACATCTCATTCACCTTCAAAGGAATCACACCAGGGAACCTCATCGTAAAAACTGAAGAGCCAGTCATCAAGGAGCAAAGATAATTCAAATTTGCAGTCTGTGAAAGAGGAGATGAGGCTCTACGAAAACATGAGATGCTGCCTACAGAAGAGAATCCTTTCATGCGGTGGCATGAAAATGGGCCAAGGTTTTCATTATTATCAGTGCTTGCAGGCAAATAATTATCAGCACCTCCTTCATCAGTCGAGAGAGCGTATTTATAGTGTAGGTAGGAATGTAAACACCCCAAAAGGAACAGTCTCTCGCCAGATACTAGTGAAGCTTAATGTTTTGCATCACAATTTGTGAATTTTTGAATTTGAGTATTGAATGATATCTATCTTAAAGGAGTATTTTATTATTCATATGTCATATTTGAGTAATAACGTTTTTATTTTAATTTTCGGCTGATTAATTGAGGTCTCTTCTTTCGTTATTTTTATTCTTTTATATTTTAGCTAGTTAAAGAATCTTCTTGTAAATTGTAATCATGTTAAAACATAAAGCTAGTAGCTAAACTTTTGTTAATACTTACTTGAAAATGGAAGTGGGAATATTTTTAAATAAACACAAACATAAAAAAAGTTATTAATATTATATTTGCAATTATTATTCCTTAAAGGTACTATTTTAATTTATAAAATAAATATACTTGGGCACAACCAAATATGAAATATAAATGACTAAGTATTGTTTGTACAGGGAATACAATCTTGAGTTGCATAGCAGTGTACAAATGTTCTATCTTATTACTGTGTATTTATTATATTAATTAAAGTATCGGTATCGGTATCGGTATCGGTGGTACCTAAAAAATAGAGTATCGGTATCGGAATCGGTATTGGTATCGGTATCGGTACATCCCTAATATATATACATATATATATATATATATATATATATATATATATATATATATATATATATATATATATATATATATATATATATATATATATATATATATATATATATATATATATATATATATATACATATATATATTTATATATATATATATATATATATATATATATATATATATATATATATATATATATATATATATATATATATATATATATATATATATATATATATATATATATATATATATATATATATATATATATATATATATATATATATATATATATATATATATATATATATATATATATATATATATATATATATATATATATATATATATATATATATATATATATATATCCATATATATATATATATATATATACAACTTAAATTAACAACTATAAAATCTATTTATGTTCCATAGAGATATATACTATTTTTTTGGGTAACTATTACCGTAAAAAAGGTCCATCGACAAAACATAATGGCGGGCGTCGAAAAAGATGTTTTTGGTATATAGAGAGAGACTAATTTTTATAGTAAAAGTGTTTAATCCTTATTTCAGATATAGTATTAAACACTGAAACAGAACAATACAAATATAAATTATCATTAATAATTTAAATACCTTTAGTTATGTTATAATGGAACAGTTATATTTTTATATATTTTTAAAGTTACTATAATTTTGAATATATATATATATATATATATATATATATATATATATATATATATATATAAACACATAAATATATATTTTTATATATATATATATATATATATATATATATATATATATATATATATATATATATATATATATATATATATATATATATATATATATATATATATATTTATATATTTTAAATATATATAACATATATATATATTATATAAAAAAAAAAATATATATATATATATATATATATATATATATATATATATATATATATATATATATATATATATATATATATATATATATATTTTATATTTTTGTGTTTTTTTTGTGTTGTGATATTTTGGCTATTTGCCGAAGCTCCAATATGATTTACAAATAGTGTTCATAATATTTAAGTTATTTTTATTAATTGTGTTATCGACATTGGTACTCTCCTATTTTAATTATCATTAATGTTTGTAATGTTTTAGTTATTTTTCCCATTAAGTGTGTTATCATTGAGTGCTCTCCTGTTTTAATTGTTTTTAACTTTTATGGTTTTAATATTTGAAGAATTGAGCATCCTTATAAAAGATAAGCTATTCGTTGTAATTTTTTGTTTTTGAAACTTTTTAGTTATGTTAGATAGTCATAGTTAGTTTTTAGGATTATGTAATACGTAGTTTAGATAATACTAGGTTATAGTTTTTTCTTCGTCTTTTTAACTTTAGTTTTTAGTGTTTCTATTTTTTTTACATATTTATTTATTTTTACCTACTTGCGTATTTGGTTATACATCATTTTAATTTATACACAGTTAGTTTTATGTTGTACAATTGTAAATTTTTTTTGTACGCAAATTTGTTAGGGTGTGTGAGTGCGTGCGTTTAAACTTTCTAGATTTTTCAATTTTACATATTTATTGTAATATACGGTTTTAGCTTTTTAATCGTTTACGGTTTTAGTAAGTGAATAACTTTAATCTGATTTCACATTTGGTTTTTTGTCTGTTTGTTATTGTCTGTTGTTTTTGTTTGGTTGTGTGTGCGTGTGTGATGGCAGGTTTGCACAGGCGCGGGCTTTCTATCGACTTTACTAACATCCGCAGCTACAATCTAACTCTGTGCATCCGTGGATACCACACCTCTCTAACTCTAACCCTAACCTTTTGCTCTTGTCTGAGACACAGATGGCTAAGAATTCATCCTCTAACTCGTTTAATATATCCAACTATAACATTTTATAATTTCCGTCTGAAGGGTGGAGTATGTGCCTATGTAAATATAAACATTCCTATAACACGTCTCGAGAATCTCTAATCTTTCTTCCTTCTACTACAATAATCTTGTGCTTCTGCTACTGTTCTCCTAACAGAACAGATTTTCACGCCTTTTTGAATATCTTACTACTTCTCACGAGACTGTTATATCTTCTCATCCAAATACTGAGGTCCTCTATTTAGGGGATTTCAATGTACACAACACTGAATGGTTTGGGGTCCTCTCATACTGATTTAGGTGGGGAGGAAGCCGAATCATTTAGCATTCTCAACGATCTGGAGCAACTAATTAAAGAACCCACACACATTCCGGATCGTCCCAACCAATTCTTGAACACACTTGACCTATGTTTCACCACTAGTCCTTCTCTCTATAAATACACCACCTTCGCTCCTATTGGTAAATCTGACCACAACCTTATATCTCTTAATTTAATACTTTCTCTCCAACAGCTCCATCCCTACCCTCGCGTTCTGGCACTTTGATCGGGCCGATTGGGGGCCTTGCGTTGCTTCTAAGCTAACTATAATTGGAATGACTGCTTTGTCTCTGGTGACGCTTCGACCTCTGCCGATAAGGTGGGAGCTGTAATCGTTGATGGGATGAGCAGGTTCATTCCTTCTTCGACTAAATCTTTCTCTCCTCATAATCCATGGTTCGATCGTGCTTGTTCTCTGGTCATTCAGGCTAGAGACAGTGCGCATCGGGAGTGGAAAATTTTTTGTTCTTCTATCACTCTTGATAATTTTAATTCAGCTAGAAATCGTTGCAGGGATACTCCTCGACGAGCAAAGCGGGCTTTCATCAAACGAAAGTGCGCTAACCTCCTTGGTTCTCCTATTGGCCAATCTTTCTGACCTCTTGCCAAAACATCTCTAACAACTTCTGTAAATCTGTCTTTCCTCCTCTTATTCGATCTGATGGTTCTGTTGCTAATTCTCCAACTGAAAAGGCTAATCTCTTCGGCCTCCTATTTTCCTCTAACTCAACCCTGGACGATACTGGCATTCCTCATCCTCCTCCTTCTACTCTCAGGTGTCCAATGCCTTTGCCTGTGATTACATGGTTCTGTTGCTAATTCTCCAACTGAAAAGGCTAATCTCTTCGGCCTCCTATTTTCCTCTAACTCAACCCTGGACGATACTGGCATTCCTCATCCTCCTCCTTCTCCTCTCAGGTGTCCAATGCCTTTGCCTGTGATTACATTTGATCGGGTGCATGTGCTCCTGAAATCTATGAATGTTAGAAAGGCAGGTGGCCCGGATGGCATTCCTCCCCGAGTTTTGAGGGAGTGTGCTTCCGTGCTAGCCCCTCTCGTTCAACTATATTCTCTATGTCTCAATACTAACACTTTCCCCCAGTTTTGGAAGCACGCAAATGTCTAACATATTCCGAAAAAAGGAAGCCGCTCTGATCCTTCAAACTATCACCCTATAGCTCTCACTTGTATTCTATCGAAGATCTTTGAAACCCTTCTCAACTCTCATTTCTATAAGATCATCTGGAATCTCATTCACTTCTTTCTGATCGCCAGTATGGCTTTCGGCGCTCGAGGTCAACTGGTGATATACTTTCCTATCTTACTGATTTATGGTTTTCCGCTCTTAGGAACTACGGAGAGACTTGCGTGGTGGCGATTGACATATCCAAAGCATTTGACTGGGTATGGCACGCGTCACTGCTCTCCAAGCTCCCCTCCTTTGGGTTTCCTCCTTCTCTTTGCTTACTTATGTCTAGTTTTCTTTCAAATCGCTCAATATCGGCTGTTGTTGATGGGGCGACATTCTTCTTCCTTTTCTGTCAATAGTGGTGTTCCTCAGGGTTCTGTCTATCTCCTACTTTATTCCTACTTTTCATTAATGATCTTCTCACCTGCACATCTAACTCTATCCACTCATATGCCGATGACTCGACCCTTCATTCTTCAACTCATTTCAATTCTGCTCCCTCTTTTACTTCTAGAATTGCCTCTCGTCTTAATCTTTTCGATTCTATTCTCGCTGATCTGGATAGAATTTCCGGGTGGGGTCGTCTCAACCTTGTGAAATTCAATTCTTTAAAAACTTAACTTCTACAAATCTCCCTCTCTAAGACACCTTCTAACTTTCCTATCTCTTTCGACGGTTCTCTCGTCTCTCCTGTTGACAATATAAATATCCTTGGCCTTAACATAAACAAAAAAATGTCTTGGAAACCTCACATCACAACGGTTGCTAGGGCGGCCTAAAAGAAACTGGGAGTTCTGTTTAGACTGCGAAACTTTTTTCCCTCTTCTCAGTTACTCCAGCTATACAAGGGCCTCATCCGCCCTTGTATGGAGTACTGCTCTCATATCTGGGGGGCTATGGTTTCACCCGGCTTTTGGATAGGGTCGAATCAACTCTTTGGTATTTGGGTGTCGCGGGGGTTCCTCCGCCACTCCCCTTACGGGGTATGGAAAACGTCCCCCCTGTGTTCCCCGTCGGCTCGAGCCCCCTACATTGCCGTGTAATACCTTTACAAATAATATATATATACTATGTCCCCTGCTCCTAAAAAAAAATAGCCAATATTTATTTTATTTATTTATTTATTTTTTACATTTTCCTAACTAAAATTTTTCAAGGATTCCAAAAAATGTATTCCTTTTCGCTGTAGCTATTTTAGTTTTTGAGATATGATTTTTTTTTTTTTTTTTTTTTTTACATTTTCGCACTAAAATGTTACCAGGATTCCAACAATGTATTCCTTTTCCCTGTATCTATTGTAGTTTTTGAGATATGAGTTGTAGTTTTAAACCAAAAGTTGTAGTTTTAAACCAATTATAACCATATATATATATATATATATATATATATATATATATATATATATATATATATATATATATATATATATATATATATATATATATATATATATATATATATATATATATATTTTATATATATATATATATATTTTTTTTTATAAATTTAACCTGTTTAAAACATGATTCTTCCTTCGAGCTCTTAGGAATTCATTTTCTACCCATCGATGCCACATTTCAAAAGTTTATAATAAAACTCATATGTGGTGTGTGAGGATTTGTGGAAAATGTGGCATCGTATCGCAGGGGATTTTCTTTTTGCGTCATTATCATCTGTCATCCTTTAAAGAGAGTTCAAATATAAAGTGACATTTTCGTCATATCGCAATTGGCCATTAATTATATTTTTGGGTGCATTGCAAATATAGTAATTTTTTGGGGGTAAAATAATAAAGTAAAACCTTTTTTTCTGATAGAGTTTATATATTATAATATACCCTCTTATTTTTACTTTATGAGTTTATGTAAAACTAAAAAAATGTAAAAAATCTATGGAAGGTCAAGCTGCTAGATTAAAAGCTCACTATAATAAGTGCTTCCCTTCAAATGTAGGTATGTAAAAGTAATGTTTACAATATATTAACACTGTATATATTATATTAAAGAATTGGCCCATTAAAAATTGACTAACACATATATATATATATATATATATATATATATATATATATATATATTATATATATTTTTATAAATATATATATATATATATATATATATATATATATATATATATATATATATATATATATATATATATATATATATATATATATATATATATATATATAATTTATATACATATATATATATATATATATATATATATATATATATATATATATATATATATATACACGTTATATATATATATATATATATATATATATATACTATTTATATATATATATATATATATATATATATATATATATATATATATATATATATATGCTATATATATATATATATATATATATATATATATATAATAAAAATTATATATATATATATATATATATATATATATATATATATATATATATATATATATATATATATATATATATATAATTTTATTATATATATATATATTAATATATTATTATTATTATAATTATTATTATTATTATTA
>JABUQX010091618.1:30000-47500 GCA_015478945.1 Trachelipus rathkii | reverse complement strand
AGCTGAATCGAAGGTTGACGAACAAGTGTGATAAAAAACTACGGAAAAAGGATACACGAACCGAATTGCCAACTATAAATGCAAATTACTTATACCGCGACAGAGGAGGAGACGTGGACTATTGAGTGCAACATGCGGATCGTGTCGGGTTTGGTAACGGTGAGCCACCAGGCGTGGAGAACTAAGAGATTGCATAACCAGATTATCGTAATGATTACAATCATCATGAGATCCGGAATTCTATAGAAGATGTAATGGAAACTTTGTTACGTAAATAATAGAATAATGAGCGAGATAATCTTTTGAGAGACGAATGGCAGAAACGAATCGAGGCTTTATCTCAAGTTGTTATGGGTCCTCCCACGTGAAGAAAGTTGAACCCAAGGACAGATAACAAAAAAGATACTGTTGGAAACAGCTGAGGGTGGATGTGTGTAGAGCAGGTTTATACAAACATCACAACAAAAGTCTGAAAGGAACAGTAAAAGACAAAGAAAAAACGCGGAGGGAGTTGGAACTCATTTAAACAAGAAGAGAACAAAAACATCATTTGGAAGGAAAGAACTGCGTGGTGGAACGAGACATGCGGACAAGAAGCAGCGTAAGCTACCATAACCGAAATAATAAAGGAACAATGAGACGAAAGCCAGAGAAACGGAAAGGAAATAAGGCAATTAGCAATATGTAAACGCCAACCGACCATGCAAGGGACAATACAGAAACAGTAACATGGACTCCTTGGACGAAGCATAGAGAGACCCTGACGACGGCTCCGAAGGCCAACCGGGACACTTCTTTCATGCAATCGGCCCAGAGCATGGAGGCAATGTGAGCTGCATACGTTTCTGATAAGGTGGGGGAGAACCTTTCTAGACAGACCAGGCAGGTTACACGGCAAGACTGGAAGCGAGAATTTCGAGGATTACTTGAACCGTAGAGGACAAGAGAGGAGCATGGAATGAAAACCCCCTGCGAGTACGAACACGACACTGAAGGAATTAGAAATGAAATACGACGGTTGAGGATGAAGAGGAGCTAGTAAGAATACCTTAACATTGGGACAAGTGACGGTAATTACGTATAAAAAAAAAATGAATAAAAAAAAAAAGCAAACTAATTCCCAAACGGAAGAAGGAGTTCAATAATAAAAAATATGATTTTTACTAAATTTTCATAAGAAAAAATGATGAATTAATGAAATCAAAAAGATAAAATGGAAAGAAAAAAGAAAAAAAAAAAAAACATATAAAACACAAACGAAAATGAAAAAAAGGAAAGACCAGTAATCACCTGAATCTGATACATAAGCAAGGAAGGGATGAAAAAGAATATGCCCCGGAACTTATAGATAGAAATAGTAAAAGTTTAGGTGTAATGTAATTAACGGCGCGGTGCAGTAAACTAATATCGGAGGATCTTCAGAAAACAAGCGAAGTAATTTTTATAGGATGAGGAGGTTCCATAAGAACAAATTGGAACCATGGACACACGCACAGTTTCAAACCAGGAAAAAGTTACTAGTGACCCTAGAGCTTTACCTGAGATGCACTGACAACAGAAATAATAGCAGTAGAATCGAGAAGCGTATTGCTGCATTTATAGATTTGGATGCTGCAATTCCAATGAGCACACCAGTTCCGAAGAGACAACTTGCTTCAGTTTAAAAGAATTCCGGCCTTTTGGCACGGAATTTATATTTTATTCGGGGGTGTTCGGTTCCTGGGCATCGGAATTTGAAAAATTCCCGGCCGGAACCGGAATTTCTGTAATTATATATAATACTTATAATTAAAAATTTGCTGGAAGGGATTGTATTTCTGGCCAAACCCACGTACGCACCTCTTTTCTACAAAAAATATAATGTAGCCATTTTGTAGTATTCTTTAAATTTACACAGTTGTATACATCCCTCAGTTTATTTTAAAAGTAAAGTTTACTCCAAAATATCTCAAATCATATCGGATTAATAAAGAACTCTCAAATTAATTCAAACTTTAAAATCCCAAAATAAATTTTATTATATATTATATATATATCATATAAATTAGTATAATATATTATATATATTATTATATAATATAATTTATATTAATTATATTATATAATAAATATATTAAACGTATCTATAATATACCGTAAATAGTAAATTATATATATAATATATATTATAGAAATACTATATATATAGTAATATATATATATATATAGTATATTAATGATATATATATTATATGATGATATATAATATATATATATATATATATATATATATATTATATATACATTACATATATATTCTTGAATCATATATATTAATATATATATTATTTTTTTATATATAATATATATATATTAAATATTATATATATATTATGTAATATATTGCAAGGAATACTAGTCCAATTTATCAAATGGCTCGTACGCCAGTGAGTAGTTAAAAAAATAAATATCGTTTGAATATTTTATCTATCCATATATCTGTAGTAAAATGATATCTGATCAGCTTAAGATAACGCTTCCTCGATAATATGCTATCTCAATTTATGTATGAGTTGAAGCACATCTCTCTACAGAAAAGAAAATAATTTTCTCAAATAGAAATAAGATATTTGGAATATAATTCAGTTGAGTACATACACAAGTTCTAATGAGCCCTGCTCTATCAGTGTATTGTGTAATGGAATGGTTATCACCATTTTGCAAATAAAATTTATTATTTTTCTGAAAACAATTATGCCTGTGTACAGGGGTCATTTGATATGTAGCAAATTTTGGTGGGGGAAGAAAATTTCCCTCAAGACTCACTGTTCCACGGCCTTCGTTTTTTGCTTTTTTGGGTATGTCGTACGTTCACTAGAATAAACCAGGAATTCTCACCTCTTTCTATATAAAGTTTGGCTTTTCAATAGTATTCTTCTACTAGCTGTTTGATGATTTTCCGATATGTTAATGAATAG
This sequence comes from Trachelipus rathkii, assembly GCA_015478945.1. Lineage (NCBI taxonomy): Eukaryota > Metazoa > Arthropoda > Malacostraca > Isopoda > Trachelipodidae > Trachelipus > Trachelipus rathkii. Next base: position 44,543 of record JABUQX010091618.1, on the reverse strand, counting down.
TAAGTAGTGATTATAATATAAATATCATAATTTATTAACATATTAGTGTCGTACTTTTCGAGTTTTATTTTTATTTTTTGATGGCATAAATGTTCAGTGTTTATTAAAGATTCTGTAATATTGGTGCTAATAAAAAAATCCTTTACGAATGATTAATATGATAGCATTTTAAAAAACAATATTTTGTGATGAATATGAATATGTTATCGACCACAATTATAACAATTACAACCCCAATTATAATAATTATAATAATAATTTAATTTCATAAATCATTTTAAATAATATTATATTATTATTATATTATATATAATATTAATATTAATTAATTAATTAAAAAAATATCATATAATAAAATATGTATAGTGGTACTAAAAAATATCGCTCTTAAGTTCTATAATATATATATATATTATATTCTAAATTACTTAGTATATATTAGTACTTTAGATATATTGTAATATATATATACATGGATCTATATTGAAGTTATATAGAATTATTTTACATCCTTATCTTATGTTACAAAGAAGTCCATCTAGAAATTCCGGTTTACACCAACCGGCCAGGAATGTCCACGGCCTAGGAATTTTTTTACGGGATTTCCGCTAATTCCCCCGGTTTCAACTAACACGGCCTCACTCCCTCCTCCCAGAGACACGCAAAAAATTCAGTTAGTTCTACGGTACATACTCACTAGAGGACCCTTTGGACGAAGTGTTAAGAAGATTTCCTCGATCTTGATCTATGAGAACCAGAAAAGGTTAATGCAGCACATTTTTCTTTCAAATTCAAAAGTTCATCTATGAAAATCACAATAACAATTACCCTTAGGTTCAGAGGAAAGAGAAATGCGTTCGAAGAAAGAAGAGTCAAAAGTAGGTTCGAAACGTATGAAAACCGAGAAGCGTTAGACAAAGGAAGTATGTAACCTGTAAACTCTGCTTTCTGCCCTAACCCTCTTATCCTCTGGGACCCAGCTGCCTTATCAAGCATAATGAAAGGCGAAGATTAGCTCAGCCAACCCATTTGGTTTAGCCGGGGGACTACAGGAAGTGAATAAACTCAGGACTTCAGACCTGCCAAGATAGCACATGGTAGATAGGTGGAAAAATGGGTACCTTGAATTTTATTCGGAACTTAAGTCAAATATTACACTCGAATGAAGAGAATAATCTGTGTTTGTTATCATATAGAGGATAGAGATAGTTATCACCCGGCTATAAGTCGAGCATATAAGTGCTTATTGCAACCTAGACTAGTTACTTTTGGGTTCGTTTAGTAAACTTTGGTTACTTGTAATCCCGGCAGACGATGAGAAGCTTGATGGATTGAGAAATCACATTGGTCAAAGAGAATTTCAAACGAAGGTTCTTCGGCTCTTTTTTTATACTCGCGTTGTGCCTATGGCAAGAGCCGAGTTTAAACTCCGTAAATTTTTTTTAATTTTTTTGTAATTGAATACATTGATACAATCAAAGAAAATTAAACATGAATTAAAGGAGATAGCATAGGATTAAAAAAGGTTATTCAAACAATATTAATTATTAAATATTGTGAACGTTAATTGTCTCTGTTCAATGTCACTGAAGGTCTGATGTTGACGAGGCAATTGATGAATGAAGGGGAGAAAAATTAGAAAGGGATATGGGATATGCTAAAGACACTCAACAAGGGACTTAAGGTACTTTATTTAGGGAGTATCGTTGAGAGATAGAACTAAGGTGGATCGTACAAGTGGAGACAGATAATATGTGATTAGTGGAGTCTTAGAGTAAATGCTTAATGGATATAGAACTGGTCGTAAAGATGGAGTCTTAAGTAGATCTGAATTATACTAATCCAATCCTGAGTAATTAATTGGGTAACAGGTGGGCGCGAGAAGTAAGTTTTAATGGTATGATTGATTGATCTCTCTGAAAATTCAAAAGCAGGACACAACGTCAAGTACAAAGAACTCTATGAGTGGGAAAGGGGAAGGAGGGTGATGGGTGGAGAGAGGTAAGAGAAGCGAAAGTAAAGGAGGGAGTAATCGCCGGTATTTGAAGGAATTGTACCCAAATTATTAGAATTAAAAACAGGCGACTTTTCTCGCGAAACTCTTATTACAAGCTTTCTTTATGTTCCGCAAAGGGGACATCAAATATAGCTTAGACCGGCCACCGAGTGGAGAAAACGTCTAATCAGCCCCTACAAAAAAACCATATAACGTGCGGCGGTACTAGAGGACAGTTAAATCGTTTAGACCTTTTTAGCACAATTTGTAATTAAAGATTAGAGTTTGCGAATAGAAGCAACTAGGCATTAGGTAGTCATCTTGAGGCTGTTTCTAACCAGAAATGTTTATATGCATGATGTCGAAAGTAGTAATATAATATATAATTATATATATAATATATATAATATAATATATTATAGTATGTTATATAATAATAGTTATATAATTAATTATCATATGTATATTTAATAGATTGGTCGATAGGACTTATACTATATTCGCCAGTTTTTTTGTACCATATAATCATGGAGACTAGTAATCTAATTACATATATATACTAATCCATATATTTAGAATATTGTTATAAGTTTAATTCATACATTTCGATGTTACAAAATATATAATATAGTGTAAAATATGCAACACATTTAATCCTTAATATATTATTAATATTAATATAATATAATTACCCTTCAAATATCTTTTGTTACCGCGAACAAAAGACCTAACTTGAAAAAAAACCGGAAAAATGGACAGAAGAAAAAGGTTGGAATAGAAAGACTTTAGTTTTTTTAATTTAGACAACTAACACGACCACTGCTCACAAGATGGATCATGGAACAAATAGAAAAGAAAGGAACAAAGATATAAATATAAAGAATATAAATTGAATAATATATATTTATAATAAGTATAAAAAAGATAATGAATGTTTTTATCAGATAATTAGAATAATTTATTTTTAAAGACTGAACGATATATTTTTTTTATCTTCCTGATTAATTAAAGAATAACTGGAACAAATACTAAAGAAAAAATAGCGTTATTAAAATTTTAAAGGCTGTACTTGTGATAGGGAAAACTTTGTGGAAGATAGAACAGGAAGGAGAGGAGGAGGTCGATTAATGGGTTTAACATTTATACTTTGACGTAAATTTCTTTATAAAATTAGAATTTATATAAAGAAAATGAGAGGGAATTAATTATTAGAAAATTATGTTGAAATTTTATGTTGTTAATATTCATTATTTTAATTATTTATGATTTTTTGAGTTAGTTTATATGACAGATTTATTCATTATAACTAAGGCTTTAGTAATCCTTGTAAAATCAGAATTCTAAATTTAGGGCATGAAATTAAAATGTTTATTTATATAAAGATAATTAATAATAATTAATTAATTTATATTAATATATTATATATAATTTATCTATAGTGAATAAATTAATTCCTAAAATAATTTTAGTGAGTTTATAAAGTATAATAATGCTCAACACCTTACTATAATATAATAGTATATAGCATAGAAATCTTCAATCGTCTAATCTCATCTTAAATATCTCCAAAGCTATAACTTCTTCCTCTCAGAGGGATTCCTTCAATTAATCCTGTGCATCTGCTGTCTTGGCTCTCGGTCATATCTATTCTCTCTCTATATCTACGACTCTCTCTTCATATTGGACTAATTTCATCTTACTGCAATTAAATTCCTACTCCTATTTTTTGTCTTCTGCTCTCTACTTTCATACATGTCTCTCTGCTCCGTTATGCTAAACAAATAAAACTCTTGCTAATATATTCGTAATCTATAATATTCATCATTCATACTTAAGTTTTCTTACATCAATATCTCGAACAAATCTCTAAATGACGTGTTATTTTTCATTAATTGACGTTATCTTTTCTCTGTCGCCTGATGGAATTAGCGAGTCATCTCGTTTCAGTCTGCTCTCGGTTATCTCTCTGTCTTCTCTTCTCTAGTCTTGCTCTTCTCTCTCTCTGCTTCCTTGTCGTGCTCTCTTCTCTCTCTCTCTCTCTCCTCCTCTCTCTCTCCTCTTCTCTCAATTTCTAGGATAACTTCTATCTGTGTCTATAATTTGTTGGTTTGGTCAATTTAGTTATTTTTTAACTTGTTTATTAGGGGGTCATTATTTTAATTGTATTAATTATATACTTACTTCTTATAAACTTTTTATATTATATATACTATCTATTAATATATACGTTCTTTATATTGTTTTTACTACCTCATATTATAATTTAATTTGTATATATATTAAATTTACTATGTTAATTCATCTATTCTCTTAATCATTAATTATCTTTATATACATTCTATATTCTTCATAATATCATATATCTATTATTATTTTATATAATATATATTGTCTTAGCGTGTTTTCTGTAAATGATAATTCGGTTTTGCATGGCTGAATCTGATTTAAGGATTATAAGGAGTAGACAGGGTTCGTGTTAATGTTTCTTCGTGTTATTCTCAATGTGCTAATAGGATGGGGTTATGATCAGACAATTCTCGGTGATGCTCCTCTTGGTGGGTCATCTGCTGGTCTCTAAGGTCATTATGGTTTCTTCGTGTTAGTCTCCGATGGGCGGGTCTGCTGAGCGCTCGCTCGAGAATGGGTGTGTCTGATATTGTTATGGGTCTCTTGATTTTGGTCTTTGTACTCTGTTTCTTCTGGCGGATTGAGAAGAAGTTTGGGAATTGGATCCAGATGATTGGGGCGTATTGTATTTTGAGGGGCTTTTGATGAAGTAATTACGTTAGGTGTTATGATTGTGTGATGGACGTCTCAGGTTCGTATGCTTTAGATGTTGTGAGCTGGCGGAGATGGTTTAAGTCTTTTACTATTATTCAGGGTTATAATGTGCTTGTTCATATGAGAATTCGGGGTCTATTCTCTCCCTCTCTCTATCATTGCAGGTGTAGTGAGTTTCGTATGGGGGGTTTTGCTATGCTTGAAATTATTCGTGGTTGATGAGACTAAGTCCTTTGAGTGCGCATAAAGTTAACGAGGGTCCATATAGTTCCTTGTACGGTGTCTCTTATGCAACGTTTTCTCTCTTATCCTCGGTTAATCGCGTGAGGACTATTGGTCTTGCTCTCTCATCTAGTATCATCTAAAGTTTCTCGTGTTTTACTATTCTTTTTTCTTCTCGGGTGCGTGGACAACATTATTCTTCTTCTTACGGGAATTATGGTGTCGAATCAGTACTACTTATGTAGGAATGAATACTCCTCGTAATTTAAGCATGGCTGCGTCTCTATGTCCTCTCTCTCTTCTCCTCTCATCTTTCGGTGTGGAGGCGTCTCTCAGGTTATGTCATAATTGCATAGTACTTTTCTCTTGACTCGATTTTTGGTTTGTCTTCATGTTGAGGCTCTCTCTTCTCTCTCCTCTCTCAATGTAAACGATAAGCCCGCGGTTTGTACACTTGCGCCATAAGTGTTCTGCAAGTGCAGCTCTTCTCTTCTCTGTTGTTCGAATTCCTCTCCGTCCCTGCCCTGCGTGGAGACCGAGTGCGTGGTTGACTCTCTCTCTCTACTCTCTCTCTCTCCTCTCTCTCTCCTCTCTCTCTAATCGGTGACGAATCTCCATTCGACTTACGAGAAAATGTTGAGCTCAGTCGTGAGAATAAGCGTCTGCTATACTCAGTGACTCTGACATGCCTCGCTCTCTGCTGTTTTGTATGGGGGCATGCTGTTGTCTGTCCTCCCTGGGAAGCGGGATATTACCCTCTACTGAGATCTACTATCAATGTGAAGCGTGTCCGTCTGCTCTGCGTTCTCTGAATCTCTAGGCTGGAATTTCTTCTGTCTTGAGAGCTCTCTTAATCTTTAATCTCGGTCATAGCGTCTGGGCTTTAACGGCTGGCCCCTTTCTCTCTTCCGTCCGCTTCAATCTGTTCTTAACTGTTCTTTCCTTTTCGATCCTGTCTGATCTATCCTGGCTAGAAGCAATGCGTGAGAATGCATGCAATATAACGCAATAAGTATCTCTCTCTCTTCTCTCTTACATCTCTAAATAAAACTAATAATCTTATATATTACTTCTTAAACTCATACTATTACTCTCTCTATTAAATCATTAACTAACTCATATTCGCACTCATCTTTAAACTCTCTCTATCTCTCTATTTATTTTATCATCTCATCTCTCTCTGTATACATCTCTCTCTCTCATCTCTCTCTCTCCTCTCTATATCTAATAATCTCTACTTCATCTCTCTTACTTTCTCTGCATGCTGCGAGAGAATCTCTGACGCAATCTCTCTGACGTCCTCTCTAATGGCATACTACGTCGCTCGTGCGTCGTGAGCAATCATGCGTCTCAATACTCTCTCTGCGCTCTCTCTCTCTCTCTCTCGCTCTCCTCTCTCTCTCTCCTCCTCTCTACTCTCTCCTCTCTCTCTCTCCTCTCTCTTCTCTCCATCAGAAGGCATCCTCTGACTCTCCTCTCTCTCTCTTCACTCCTCTCTCTCCTCTCTCTCCCTCCTCTCTCATCTCTCATCTCCTCTCATCTCTGTCTCCAATTCTTCCGCTGTGTTCCTCATCTCTCTCGTGCTCTCTGCTCTCTCTCTCTCGTCTCTCTCTCTCTCTCCTCTCTCTCTCCTCTCTCTCTCTCTCTCTCTCTCTCTCTCTCTCTCTCTCCTCTCTCTCTCTCTCGTCTCTCTGCATCTCTACTCTCGTCGTACTCTCATCGTCTGCTTCTCGTCATGCAAATCTACTCGTACTCTCTCGTCGTCTCTCTCTCTCAATCGCTCTCTCTCTCTCTCTCTCTCTCTCTCCTCCTCTCCTCCTCTCTCTATCTCTCTCTACTCTCTCCTCAAGGAATCCTCTCTCTCAATCATTATCCCCTGATATTAATCTTTGAAGCTTTAAAATAAAGAATAAAAATAAAAGAAGAATAAATAATAATATAAGTAATAAGAATAAATAATAGATGAAGTGTAAAACAAAAAGTAATAAGAGTTAATAATAAATATAATAGATGGAGTATCGAAACTCAATAAATAATAAGTAACTTAGATAATCAATATAATAATAGAATTTATTATTATCATTATATTATTTATTATTATTATTATATCTATTATTTATATTAATTATTTAGATTTAATTATTATATAATAATTAAATTATTATATTAATTATTTATAATATTATTATATATAATTTAATAATTAATTATATCTTATCAATTTCCGTTCCAGAGGATACCAATGACTACTCATCTAACCAATCGTCAGCACCTTTCAGTAACTCTAAGTCTTGTCCGAATTTTATCTTTCTCAAATTGAAGACCTAAATTCTTTTGCTCTTCAGTAACTAGTAAGATTCTCGTAAATTTCTGAAAAATTTTTATAAAAAAAAGCTATGATATAAAGATAAGTATAACTAAGCTATAAGAATATCTAGAATATGACGAAGTGGTTAGATCATTCAAGTTGAATAAAGTAAGAACGTCATAGGCTATTGTTAAGAGAGTTAATAATTATATCAGTTGAAAGGTTAGTATTTACAAAGTGCATCTAGTTCGTGCGTAGAACAAAAGTCATAGCGTCAGAATTAAGTTATAGCATAGTTATATCAGACACCTACTCAATAGTATTCTACGTGATAACATATAAGTTAATAATTAGGAAGTTCTAATGGTTTTATAGACGTTAGTTTCTTTGATTTATGTGTACGAGTTGGAGATTAATTTAATATTGAAATTATTGAATAAAAATAAAATTAAATTTTTTCAGGTATTCTGGTATATTTTTTTAATGATCAATATATCTTTGTTGTCTGGTATATTTATATTCCCTCATAAATTTCAATTATTAGTGGGAAAAGCCGTTAATGTTGGTAGGTCATTAACGCTAGCAATCTTAGATATATAAATATCTTGAATAAATGAGCAGTGAGTATAATATCTAGCATGATACTCAAAAGGGTTACCATCTTTATCTATATTAAACATTCCTCCTTTACATTTGAAGCACATCCAGAAATCTATCAGTCCTTTCAAGAAGAAAACAGAGAATGAAATTTACTTTTAAGCGTAGTTTGAACTGGTATAGTGTGAAAATGTCGATGTGATCGAACAACTCGCGATTGACCGTGCCAAAGAGCTTTTCGGCGCTGAACACGCCAGTGTGCAGCCACATTCTGGCTCCCAATCCAACACCGATGTGTATTTCGCTGCTCATAACTTGAAAATATTGATCATCATTTGTTAAACACAGCCTTCTGTAGAACTGCTGAGATAGTGAAATACACAATTTAATAAAAATAGGAATTTTTTGAGTCAAATCGCAATTTATTTCAGATTAAAAGACACGGTAACGTTACTTTTAAATTTCAAATCTATTTGAAAAGAAATGAATAGATAAAACAAAATTAATGGTTAAAAATACTAGAAAATCAATAAAGAATGATTTATAAATAATGCGCACGGGAATTAACCCAGTGATCACCGTAGGTCAGAGAGTTGACAATGGAGCTCTCGTCATGTTATAGTATGCGAACAGTGTGTTCAGAAATACGCTTCTTGTAATAGTTAGCAGAGTAATGTAGCAGTTTGACGTCCAGAAAATTAGCACGAGAGAGTTGGCGCATAGCATGAGGGGTTGTTGCCTAATAAACGGTATTCTGGGATTCATTTAATAACAGCGAGTGTGGAACCACAATAACAAATATGTATCTCTAATTTCACACAACGATCCTACACATTGTAAGGAACCGTTGTGGTGAGGTTTAAAGGTCCCTCCTCAGGTACTCAACCTGTCTTCAGATCTTTACAAGATCATGAGAAAAGTTATGGTGCACATTACTAATAAATATTTGTGGTTGAAAATATGGAGATTACTTCTAGTATATAATAAGAACTTGCTTTTTACAATCATCAAAACAATTCCTTCTCAACTATATACTAGAAAAATGAAGTTATTGTCCATACTAATTTTGTTAGCACTAATCATTATTACTGATGGCAACAAGCAGATGTATAGAAATGCATAGATGAAGTTATGAAATGATGTCAGCTGAATAAAAAAGGTTGATATTAACATGAAAAGAATTGAATACAGTGATTTATGGAACACTATGTCGAGCCAAACTGCCAATGTTGGACAGCTGAGAAATTAAAGAAATGGATCAGTCTAGAAGCAGCTTTGTTACCCAAAAGCTTACATCGCTATCGTTAAACAAAAATTATCTCAATGTCGAAAATCAGAGGACAAAGAATAGAAATAAAACATCAACGGTCGGGAGTATTCATTAGAAGCTATACAATGCTGGCGATAATAGGTAAAATTATAAAATCAGATATAAAAATATTCCTATAAAAGATAAACTGTAAGTTACTGAAAGAGTAAAACGACGGAGATAGCTATGAGTTGAAAGTGTGTGTTTCATTTGACACATTAAAGTTGAATAGCGCACCCTCCAGAGTAATGGCAAGGCCTCTGCACAGTATAGACGATAGTTTATCCAAGGTAGCGTTGAAGCTCGAATCAAAGAAACTTTTCTAAACCACATGAGACAATTAATAGAACAGTCGGAAGAACTGTACAAGGAAAAAGAAGAATCTTTTTTCAAATGCCAAAGAGCTAAGAGGAAACCAAAAGACCATTGAATTTCTTCACATGTTTAAATTTTCAGTTTCTTAATGAGTATGCACTAGTTTCAAATGAAGCACCACGTTATTTTTGAGTGTAAAGAAATTATACCCCTGAAGAATGTGCCTGCCTGCAAATAGCAGGAGAAAAGAAGATGGAGCAAACCTTTAACAAAAAAAAAAAAAAATAAAAACTAGAACTTATCTTTTAAATTGAAGAATAAAAATGTTTAAGAATTTAAAATATATTATAAAAGTAAAATTGCAAACCGAACCCTAAAAATAAAAATTCAGTGAAATATATCAAAGAAAATAAAAGATACAAAGAAATATATAATTTTAATAATTATTATTATAATTATAGATTTTTTTATATAAATTAATGATAATATTTTAGTAAAATAATGCAAAATTATTAAAACTCTGTTAGAAAGTTTGTACATTTATCATTAACTTACCATCTGCATTTCTAAAAGGAATTATATTATTCTGGGAATCTTGAAAGTTGAAGATTCCTGAAGATTATAGGGCTTAGTAATCCATTTATTTTATTATAGGAATTTTTCCGGATCTGATCTAAGGTTTCCAAGGAGGAACAGCTTCCTGCTTAATGGAAAACTGACCATTGACACCTCCTGTTGAATGCTAATGGTTCCAAGAATTTGTCAGCTTATAGAAGATTCATATTAGTAAATAGAAGCACTGTGTCGTAAAATCGTCAGGCTAAAATCTTTTGGGTCAGTTTCTTTACATCCACTATATTTACCTCTAAATACGAATGATTCTAAACGCAGTCTCTTCGAAATTTAAACTGAAACATATTTAAATTTTTTTCTTGGTCCTCTGTTGTCATCGATAAAGGAAAAACAGATTTATTTTGGCAAATAAATAATGGGCTTCGTCAGGGCTATAGTGTACAAGAATATTAAGCCGCAATAACAAGGCGTTTATTTGGGATGTAGAAGCGGTATTCATATAGCAAAATTCTATCCTATTATTCATTCGTTGTAACTAAGTAATAAGTATAATTATAATTTATGTTAACTACAATTTAATAAAAGGTAATAACCCATTAACAAAACATTTTTTTAGAAGTAAAATAAACGTTTGACCATTTCTTTCTGTTTGCTCTTCGAGAGGGAACCCAATGGTTTCAAGTACGGAGCAAAATTTCTTTAGAACTGAGAGTCACACGGCACGTTAATATTTTTATGGAATTATAATATGTAAGAAATAATACCCAACTGAGTCTTATGCAAATATTTTATCTAATTCTAAACGATGTACTTTTTAAAATTGTTTACCATCAAATTTTTTTTTTTACTTATAATTACTGTTTTTTTTTCGTCTGGCCCACAATAAAATCTAACCTGGTGGATTTGTTTATCTACCTCCTATCATAATATATTTCCAGCTCATTGTAACCAATAGAAAATAAAATTTGAGTAAAAAAACTTTTCATGTAATATTTTTAAGAAACTTTAACCACCTTTATTTTTATGTTCAGGTTAATCCTGACAATGTTCAAAAAATTATGGCAATAATAAACTTGAGATACATTAGATTAAAATAATTGGCACCAAAACTTCAAAGTTTATATTTTTTTCATTTGAGATATATGTGAAACTGATATATATATATATATATATATATATATATGGCAGAAAGATATATATATATAGTATATATATATATATATATATGTATATATATATATATATATATATATATATATATATATATATATATATATATATATATATATATATATATATATAGCCTGGTATTATAGAATTGGGATTTTGTATTTTCTAAAAAGAAATTTGCAAGATCGTTTGGAAAAACATTTTTAGTGGTAAATGAATGCAAGGCACATGAACATTTGTCTATGCGATATAAAATATAAATATGCGATATTTTATTTGATTTTAATTGATAAAAAATGGCTTTTCCTAGTCTCCATTAAGATATTCATTACGATGTATTTGCAGTTTATAATAAATATTAAGAATAGAAATAATATGAAGGTTCAAATGACAATAATTACCCTTGAGTAGTACATTTAAATCTTTAATATCTGTTCCGCTAAAATGCTACACCACCAAAACTTTACAATATTGAAAAGACTTTCTTATTTATTATAAATTCAAAGTGAAAAACCTCAAACCTAAACCATTACAATAAATCACATAAATCAAGGTAATAAGAAACATGCCATAAAGGACCAACAATTATCCCATATTTATAAATGGCATTCAAACATTATATTTTCATGTAAATAAAACTTACTTAGGTAAACATCGTCAGATTGGCTTTTGATTTCTTCTTGGAAGCGTCTAAATAGTGTTTCATTCATCTTTCAATATGTATATCAATCTATTTATATATAAATTTTTCTGCAATTTATAATTATGGTTAAATTTTGATTTCACCGTTACGATATATATATATATATATATATATATATATATATATATATATATATTTCGAGTTATATATATATATATATATATATATATATATATATATATATATATATATATATATATATATATATATATATATATATATATATATATATATATATATATATATATAAGTCTAGAACGAAATGTTAATTTTCTTAGGAGTAGTCAATTTCTTGCAGTTGCGTGGAAAATAAACAGATCTAAGTCACTACATTCCAAAAAAAAAAAAAAAAAACGTTAATTTACTACTGCTTGTTTAACCATAATACGTAAGACATGAGTCAGAAAACTAGAACATTCCGTACGTTTCCAGACCTGCTTTGGCCTTATTAAGAAAACCCTAAAACAAATAGGCTTCTGCCGTTTTGATTTATCCAGATGAGTATCGATTTACTGCATTGTCGATCCATATAGGTTAAGTTTTAGCTTTAGGGCCATCCAAGTTCAAGTTATGATAAGTTTTGTATACATGAAAACAAATCAATAAGGACCAGAATTTCACCTGAAATATCCTTTCCTCTACCTTAAATTAATGTTTTAATACAAATAGATTTTCTTTCTCATGCAAATGTACGTTCTGCTTACTTTATTACTTCTAATATTTAGCCATTTTAAAATTTCGTAACTTCCTGATTATCATTTTAATTTATCCTTAGTGTCATAGTAACATTATATAATACTTTCACAATATTAATTCTAACCGTTCAAGTTCAAGTTCTGTTATATATATATATATATATATATATATATATATATAAGTACGATATATATATATATATATATATATATATATATATATATATATATATAGTATATATATATATATATATATATATATATATATAGGACCCAAGTTAAGTTTTAAGACTCCGTCAGTTTTGATTTTTTTTTGTTTTTTTTTTTTATATATTTCTAGTATATGATCCTATTAATCAATTTTAAGGGGTGAAAACGTGCGTCAAAAAACATATAGGACCAGTTACGTTTTAGGACTTTTTGGGTTAATTTTTTTTTTTTTTTTTTTTTAACTAAAGGAATGCCCAAGGTAAACCCGCAAAGATGTAGAGCTTGGCTCATCTTCCGGGGAACGATAGAAATTGTTTCCTCCGGGGAGGGTTCCGAACCCCTGCTCTTTTGGTATTTGGGGTGTCGTGTCTTCCGCCCTCACGGTATGGAAAACGTCCCTCTTGTAAATTCCCCGTCGGGCTCGAGCCCCCTAAATTTTTTTAAATTCTTTATTATTTTTTACATTTTTGTATTAAGCTTTACACGTTCCAAATATGTAATTGGTTTTCTGTAAGTGTCGTACTTTTCGAGATATTTCATTTATGAAAAAAATTTTTTTTTTTTTTTTTTACATTTTTGTAATAAGCTTTATACGCTGATTTCAAATATAATGATTTTCTGTAAATATCGTACTTTTGTAATATATTTAATTTTTTAAGACTTTTCTTGATATAAATGTGATTTTTAAATAATTATTTAAAATATTTCGAACTTTTGAATCATGTCCATCACCACTGAAATTCATTGTTAGTATCATATAATAGCAATATGTTAAAAAAACAAAAAAACATACACTGACGGAGTCTTAAAACATAACAAGGCATATATATATATATATATATATATATATATATATATATATATATATATATATATATATATATATATAAAGAGAGTAGTATATATATAAAAATATATATCTATCTGTATCTATATATATATATATATATATATATATAAACGTAGTATAAAAACGTTGATATTTTTTAAAGATCGATTTTTAGATTGACTTGCAATCCAACTCTGCCACATCAAAATAATTTTCAACGTTGCGTCATATATATATATATATATATATATATATATATATATATATATATATATATATATATATATATATATATATATATATATATATATATATTATATATTTTTATATATTAGTGACAGAAATAAAACTGTTCAATGAAAATAAATTTCTCAGGAATTAGTTTTAAAAAATAATTTGAATAAAATGCTTCAACCCGATGTGTAAGTTAATCTTATAAACTTTTTAATTTACTACTTTCCTTGAATGAAAAATAATATGCCACCGTGTAAAATAAAATTATTAAAAGTAATAAAATATTTGGGTAATATTAGCGCAGAGGGGCTTCACCCCCGATTTTTATAAAAATCACAGGATATACTCTAAAAAAATAATGTATAAAAAAACCGTGGCGTTCTCTTTAGGAAAAACAGTTACAGCCTCTCAAAATAGTTAAAGCTCCCATAGGATTTTCTTATAAAAAAAAATAAAAAATAAAAATTAAAAATCAGAGGATATACTCTAAAAAAAATAATAATGAAGCATAAAAAAAAACGAAAATGATTTAAGTCTTTAGTAAAAAGTTACAGCCTCTCAAAGTTTAAAATTTTCCCATAGGCTTTCTTATAAAAAAAAA
>JABUQX010091618.1:25000-27500 GCA_015478945.1 Trachelipus rathkii | reverse complement strand
TGTAGGTAGAGATGGTTTGGAGGGAAAGTATGATTGATTTGTGTTAGAGCATGAGATGAAGTATGTGTTGGATGTTAAATCATGAGGGGATTAGAATTGTATTTTCGGATCATTGTTGTTCTAAGCAAATTAAGTTAGTGTGGGTGCTTGATGAGAGGATATTGAAAGAAGTAGGTAGAATTAAGAGTGAGAAGTTATGAACAAGTTAATAAAGATAAGTATCTAAGAGCGCTCGCAAGTAAATCAGTTGAATGTGAACAAGTTGAAACTGGAACAAATTGAAGCAATTGTTAGCAAAGGAAGTAATGGATGTGGCAAAGTATGAAGTGTAAGAAATGTTATGATTGTGGAATGAAGAGGTGATGCAGTGGTTAAAAAGTAAAAAAGCGTGGTAGAATGTACTAAAAGCCAACGATGAAGTTTCAAAAGAAAGATATTTGGAATTATATAAGGAGGAAAAAAGAAATACTAAAAGGTGCATACGTAGGAGGAAAGAAGAGGTAAATGAACAGTTTGGAAGGAGGATGAATGGGGACTTACAGTGGGAATAGGAAGTTTTTCTGGAAGGGAAGTGCGAAAGGTTAAGAATGAGAATAAGGGGAACCTGCTTAAAATAATAATAGGATGGTGCTTTTGTAACTGATGAAGCAATGTGAGGAGAGTGTTAAAGAATACTTGAAATTTCAGATAATATTAATATAATGAAGAAGTGATAGTGAATGTGTGTGGGTTTATAAAAGAAGGAATAGGTATTTCGATGAGGGTCACAGCAAGGAGAGAAAAGGGCAGAGGAGAAAGAACAATGGTAAATATGCAGGTATAGATGAAATTACTGGTGAAATGATCTAGAACGGAGGCGAGATGGTGATTGATTGGATTTATATATATTATATATATTATATTGATCAATTGATTTGGAAGTTAGTAATAAATAAGCCAGAGGAGGGTAGTCTGAGGGGATTGGAGGAGAGTTGTAAATAGTACCCTTATATAAGGGTAAGGAGATAATGGGAACTGTTGGAATTATAGGAATTAGTTTATCGAGTGTAGTAGGGAGATATATGGCTATAATTTTAGTTGAAAGATTGGTGTCGAGTGACTAGTTGACCATTGGTGAAGACCAAGGTGCGCTTAGGAGTGTGAGGATGTGTGACTAAATCTGCATTGAAACAAATGATTGAGAAAACAGGAGAAGAAGAATAAAATTGTATTTAGGGTTTATGGATTTGCAACAGGCGTAAGGATAGGATTAATAGGGAAGCTCTATGATTGTGTTAGTAATATATGGTGTTGGTGGTAGGCTTCCTGAATGGAACTGCAAGTAAGTATGACGACAGTGTAAAGCGTGTAAGAACAATAAATGGTGTCAAAAGTTGATTATTTAATATTAATAGCGGAGTGAGACAGTAGATGTATATCTCGTTGTTTATTCAATTTGTTAAGGGATTTGGGTTATGAAAGAATTGAGATGGGGGTGGCAGGACACGGTGTTAGAATGATGGTGAGTGGAGAGTTCCCTACCTATTATATGCGGATGATTTGGTTTTATGTGGTGAATCTGAAGAGAGTTTGAGAGGATTGGCAGAGAGATTTGCAGAGCGGCAAAGAGGCTTGAGGCAAACGTAGATATGCAGGTTAGGTTGTGAGGAGGACAGTCCTCAGTGAAGTTATGTTAGATGGTGAGCAGCTGGAACAAGTGTCTGAGTTTAATTATTTAGGATGCATGTTGGATGAAAAGGGAACGGATAATGCAGAGTGTAGAAGGAAAATTGTGAAGGGCAGGAAGGTGGCTGGTGCAATTAAATCGTTGGTGGATGTGACAGGGACTAAGTCTTGTGTTGGCTAGTTTTGCAAGCTACCACCAAATAGGGAAATCTCCTGTACATCCTTATTTATTTCAGTACAAAATTTACTTTTGAGGAGAAAGCAAGGGAAAAAGTAATTTTTATTTCAGAATACGGATATAAAATTTGGAAATAGTATGAATGATAAAATTAGAGTATTGTCAGTAAATGTTTCAATAGTTATATACAATATGGCATCTGTACAAAACATGAGGAACTAGACCACATACAATCTGAGGTGAGCATAATTAGATTAATAAAGTCCCCATTTTAAGGTTCTTACAGCCGTAACTTCGAAGGCTTCTTCAACAATGGCCAGTTTTAAAAACAAAAACAAAAAAAACATTGTACCCATTAGTGTGCATGTTTTAACATCTTAGTTATAAAGAGACTACCGAAGTGGTCGACCACACTGTACAAGCTAACAAAATCTTCATTGTACGATGCAAAACCCTTTGGAAACGCTTTCTGCATCGAAATGGCACAAAAACAAGGGAACATTCTTTTAAGAAAAGTACTCTCACAGCCCAAATGAAAATCTTAAATCGAATTGATAGCACCTTTTTGCTCTTTTAATGTCAAATTAGGTACGCGTGTTATAACTGCTAAGCGTGGTTATAACAGGTTATCACTTTCAATACAGCACTACGAATCAA
>JABUQX010091618.1:10000-17500 GCA_015478945.1 Trachelipus rathkii | reverse complement strand
GCTTCAATATAAAGATTTGATCCACACATACTCTACCACATCTAAACGCACCTTGTTCTTCACCAATTAGTCCCTCAGTCACACGACGCACTCTTTCTACGAAAATACCAGCATCTTCTCTACAACTCAAACTAGTTCCCCTATAATTTCTACAGGTACCCTTATCTTCCTTACCCTTATATAAGTACTATTGGTGCTCTCCTCCAATTCCTCGGAACTATACCCTCCATGAACGCTTTGTTACACAACTTCCAAATCCATTCGATCATAATCTCGCCTCCGTTCTTGATCATTTAGCCAGTAATTTCATCTAAACCTACAGATTTACCATACTTCATTACCTCCTCCTTACTAATGGCCTCATCCCCAAAACACCTATTTTTTTCTTTGTTTCAGTCACAGCGAGCAAATCATATTTACCCTTTCTAAATACATCCATCACCTCTCTACTCTTCACATCATTTATTCTTGATATTCCATGTACCCAAACGATTCATACATTTTCCCCAAAAGATAGGTCGCTACGGAAGTTCTCCGAAGCATGCATTAGCATTCCTGGCAAAAGATATGGTAGCTGGCAACCAACACGGATGCAACTGTCCATTTAGTCGCCCTTTAAAAAAAAACCACGTAGGTTGTGGAAATTTTTATCTATATATATATATATATATATATATATATATATATATATATATATATATATATATATATATAGAGTTATATATATATATATATATATATATATATATGCAGATTTTGAGTAGCTAATTTAGTTTAACGGTCTAACACAATGAATCAAGATTTTACCTTTATCATTGGATGACTCATCACGAGTTTTTCTTGTTCGCTGAATAACATTAAAGTTAACCCTCCTATGGATGCAAAGTGAGAATTCCCTGGAAACGTTTCCCTGATATACGAGCAATGACCATAAAATTTAACATGGTCGTCTATAGGGTCGTCATATTGATTTGTATTAAACAATCCTCCTTTACAATTGAAACACATGACAATATCTGAAAAGCCTGTATAAAGAAAATACAAAATTAAATATATACATTAACTTTAAACTCATTGATCAGGCATAAAGATAGGACCTACCTGTGTAGACAAAACCAGCTTTTGCGAAACGTTTCATAGAAGGTCTATCAGATTCAGGTAGATAAGAAAACCAAGGATCAAATGTAGATAATCTTACTTCATAATCTGAAAAGTCTTTGTTATCAATCCCCTCGGAGAATACAAATTCTAATTCATTGAAAGCCAATCCTGAAAATAAAAAATGTATTGTAGATTTTGCTTTATTATAGTTTGCCTTAAATAGCTATTTAAAGTAATTATATTTTTTAATTTAATCTAGTAAACCAAATACGGTACGGTAAAATATATTTTTTAATGATTATGTGTTAATCAGTAGGCGGCTATTCTAGTAAAAAAAAATTACGTCAAGTTCATTTCTTAGACTACACTCTAATGTCTTATTTTTTAATCGGCAGGTTGAACAAAGCGGATGGTCATCCTTTGCCATGTGGTAACAATCTAAAATTTGTATGGTCTATTCATTAGCGAGCCAATAGGTAAATTTGACGACTACGCGTACATGAAGTAGACTAATTGTAACCTTGCGTCACAAAGATCCTCTCAACCATTTCTCAGCACGTTATGAATCCCCTTAATAGGCAAGAAAACTAATAGCAAGGAGATGGTTTCGTCGGATGTCTAGGTGCAGCATGTTCTGCCTGCAGGCCATTTTGTGGGTTGCAGGGTAGTTGGCAGTTTTATCCACCAGTTCGTTCCCTGGGACAGGAAACGTGCGAATTATCTCAGCAAAACATTCTTATTTCTCGTTTGGAGATTACAGATGAATCTTTGAATGGCAAGCTCATAGGGATTTCTCAATGAACTATCTTTTAATGCAAGAACACCTTTAGGTTCCGAGATAAGGATATATTCGTTCTTCGTTTAAAGGTCTATGATTCTCTGTTCTCTACCAGAACCAATGCTACCAATTCGGCGGTGACTTTAGACGAGCTGGGAGGAAGGGTGTGGAGAGGTGAATACAATAAGTCAAGGTAGAAAGCTAAAGCTTCCACTCGCCTTTCTCTTTTAGTAAGATGTGTAAACTGGCTTAGAATCCGCATGAAAATCAATGCGGGATGTGAATTAAGCTTCCAAAAGAGAGTGTTATATTAATAAAAATAACGCAACTAATGATATCAATAATGGAACTAATGACAATGGAATTTTTTTTTTTTTTACAATGATTAAAATTTAATGTAATTAGAATTAAAATTTGATAAAATGTTGCTATAATATTGGTTAACTAATAAATATTCATACTACAAGGAAGGTAGTCAATATAAAATTTGTATTTATAAAATTAATCTATATAACAATAATGCTCAAATATTGTATAATATATAAAAGTATAGAATATTTGAATAGAATAAATGCACTAGTAGAATAATAATGACAGATTAATAATGGTAGTAGTATAATAGTAGTTGTGCAAAAGGGTAGAGGTACATGGGGTAATAGTAGTAGTATAATAGGGTAGTAGTATAAAAGAGTGGTGGTAATAGAGTATAAAAGCGATGGTGGTAGTAGTAGTAAATAAATGTGGTGTTGCAAATAAGAGTGGTAGTGTAACAATGATGACCATTTAATAATAGTTGTAATATAATAATGGGGTCTAGAATCATAGTAATAAAAGTTTTAGTAAGAATGGTACTACTAGTGGTACTATACTATAATTTCGAGTGCTTGTTATGTCATCGATGCCCATTTAGAGCGTGCCATGCTGAAACGGAAAACTTTCCTCAAGGATGGCTCTTAGTTCCATCATACATAAACCGAATTGTGGATAGAATTAAAACTTACAAAACCTTCAGTAATTCCCAGGAATTATCAAATATGGCATCGGTGTTAAAAGAGTAAGAATATAAGGGTTTGAAACTTAGGAGGGATAGAATATGAAGTGAGGGGTCAGTGTAGTGCGTTCTATGAACAGTTGAGGCGTTGAATTTTAGTAAAGAGTAAAGGAAACTGGCAAGCGGGGAAATGAATACTCTACTTGAATTGGCCATAAGTGAGCCTCATAATAATGATATTTATAATATTTAGAATGATAAAAATAATAATGATCATGATGGTGGTGATAATACAATTAAGAATTATAATTTATTTATTATTATTATAATTATAATTTATTTATATTTATATTTATTTATTAAATTTATTTATATTTATAATTTTGATTTATAATTTATTTATTTATAAATTTATATTTTATTTATATATATATTCTATTTATATTTATAGTTTATTTATATTTATAATTTATTTACATTTATAATTTATTTATAATTATAGATATTATAATTATTGATATTATAATTATTATAATTATAATTACTATAGTTATTATAATTATAAATTATAATTATTAAATTATAATTATAATTAATATTTTTAAATTTAACTGAAACCGAGATTGGTAGAGTAAATAAAAGCGAACAATTAACTTACTTTCATCAAAGTCAATAACGGTCTTTTCATTTGGCATTGCTTTGACATTAGTGGAAATACATTTTTGTAACAGACGACTTATTTCAGAAATCGAGTCTTCGGCATCAGAGTTTTCTTCTATTATTGGGACGTTACCGTTTAAAGGAAAGTGGACCATTTTACACTCATCATTTCTGCCGTGTAATGGTGGCTCAATGTAGTTATTTTTATGTGAAAGTTTAGAAGAACAAAAAAAGCATCTCACATTATCAGTCAAACGGTCGTAAAAATATCCTCTCCTGGCCAGATTCGCTACATTTATTTGTTTTTTATATTTAAATAATAGAAATAGTTTGTAAGCGAAAAGATTCGAAAACAAAAGCTCGAGTAGTAGTGATTCTTCTATTATTTCAAATTAATAACTAATCTCTGTAAAAATAATAAAAAGTTAGTATGACAACCAGGATTGTGGAGTCGGAGTCTGAGAGTCGGTAATTTTGAAAAATGTGAAGTCGGAGTCGGTAATTTTCAAGAAGTCGGAGTGGAGTCAGTAACTTTCAAGATAGTGAGTTGGAGTCAGGAATTTTGAAACTGACAAAGTTGTGAATTGTAACAGAATGACTTCAATCACTTCATACAAGTTCACTGACTTGTGACTTTCACAGCACAAAATGCAATTACAAGCTTAGAAGTCTTTTAACCTGCACCTTATGTTTCAATTTGGATATATTTTCTAAACTAAATTCAACCTTCAACCTATACCATCTATATTTAAGATTCTAAAGAAAAAAAAGAGACCATGATACGAAGAGAAAATTTCTCTCATTGACAAAGATAATCTACTAGCTGCTGTTTATCATTGAATCCTATCTACGGTAAGCTTAACTAAGTCAACAACTAAAGCTTTAATCTGCGACTTTGCAACGTGGCCATTTGTATTAAAGGGTTGCAAGAAGTTCAAGAGGAAAAGATACATCTGGACTATATTGTAAGAGATAAAAATACAGCTATACCATTACTACCCTTCTCAAGTCTTCTCAGAGCTCAGAAGATGAGTATAGAAAAGATTTTAGATATGTGAAGAGCTTTAGTCGAAAGCGGTCGACTGCGTTCAAGAAAAAAGTCAAGTCCCTTCCTCCTGATACACAAAATTCCATAACTTAAACAAAATTTCCTTTGCTGCACTGAAAAGTGAAAAAGTCTGATGATCAACTTCGAAGTTTAAATTGGAAGAGGCCTTCGAAAAGTATCCAGACATTGTGCAAAAAGCTTGCAATTGCTGTTATGCTCTACTCCAAAGCAAAAATGAGCGTTGTAACGGATTTTTTCTCTCTTCGCATTAAAAATCAGACCTAAGAGGAAAAATGAAGAGGACCTGGCAGATGCTATTTCATTTTAAACTAATTTATTCAATGAGGTAGATGACCACTAGGTGATACTATCAAGACGTAAAGAATTAGTTACATAATTATATATATATATATAATAATAATATATATTCTATATATAAGTATTCGCTCGTAGGTACGTTAGCCGGACGCAGACTCACTGAATCTGCACTCGTTTCAAAGGCTGTGCGACTGATTGTAAACTCTAGTTCACGACAAATTTGTCACTCATGTATATAATATTTATTATATATATATATATAATATATATATTTATATATATATATATATATAAATAAATGCTTATGGATCAGGGGGTTATTTAAATTATCTTAAGTTATAATTATATATATATATATATAATATATTATATATATATATATATATATATATTCATATATATATATATATATATATATATTAATAATAATAATAATAATAATAATTTAGATCAGAGTTAAATGTAAGTTTTCTAAGTTTGCAGATTGATACCAAAGTGGCTACCTTAGTAAGGAATAATGATGGATATATATATAAAGATTAAAAATTATCTTTATAAACTTCTTAGGTGGACAGAAAAATGGCAAATGAATTTTATTAGTTAAAAGTGTAAGGTTCTTCATTTAGGTTACTCAAATAAAAGATTTAACTATACGATATGAATGGGGAATGGCTCGAGTCTGTGGACCAAAAAAAAGATTTAGATGCGAGTATTAGCAGCAATCTGAAAGTAGCAATCAGTGTTTGGAAGCAAGGAATAAAGCTAATAAGATGCTAAGTATAATAAATCGCAATATGATTTACAAAACTAAGAAAGTTATAAGTAGCTGTATAATAGCGATTTTAGGTTAGTATTAGAGTATTACACTCACGTTTGGGCCCCTTATTTAAGTAAAGACCTAGGTATGCTGGAGAGAGTGTAACCTAGTGCAACAAGGATTATTTCTCGCTTTGAGGGTAAGAGCTAAGAGGAGAGGCTGAAGGAGTTTGGAATTTTTTCTTTAGAAATTCGATTTCTTATAGGGAACAAGATACAAGTCTAAAATATTTACATGCACTGATAATACCGAGACCAATAAATTCTTTATAGTTAACCACAGACGGAAGCCCAGGGGACACGATAAGAAAATTAGGAAAACGTGTAATCTTGATGTAAGAAAACTTTCATTCTGTAATAGTGTTGTAAATTTTTGGAATGGTTTCCCGCAGGAGGTTGTTGAGTGTGACTCACTTGCAAAATTAAAGAAAGGATTGGATGGGTATATGGATAGCTTGGGCATCATATAGTATATTCTGACGTAGACAAATTGGCGGGATTTTAGTTAGTTATTAAAGTAAACTCCATGTTGTACCTACCGGTATTACAAACTTATTAAAGCTTGTATTTTAGTTAGCATGAACCTTAGCCACAGTTTTTGCTTTTGGTAGTAGTTGGCGTATAAATTATTTTGGCCTTTGTTTAGGAAATTGACAGGCCTTAGGGTGCGGTGTAGGTTGTGTATGTTGCATGGGCATGTGTTTGATAAATATTTAGTTGACTGGGACAGTCTCGATAGGCCCATGTGGCTTCCAACTGTTCGTTTCCGTATCTCTATTGGAGGTAATACTACTAACTTTGATATAAATAGTGATTTTCTGATTTGGCAACGATATGATGGTATAAAAGCAATAAAGAAATGATTTAGAGGTGTTTAAGCTGTCGAAAATATCCAGCGACGTTAGATGTTCATTGCTGTTCACATCCATGTGAAGTACAACACATTAGAAACTTTATGGCACATCGAATGCAACTATATGCTATTTTAGATTGCCAAGGCCGACTACCATTTTAATAGAAAAAAAACCAGAAGATTTTCCCCGGACAAAATGTACAAAACTCTCACGAATTGGAGGAAACAAGGTTGGTAGAAAATTTCTATGGATTGTTACGATCTAATAAAGTTTTTAAAGCATTGTTGAAGCTTTAGAGGAGCTTGAATGGATCAAGATATTAAAACTTTCAAAAAAACTTAGATCTTTTCAAGTCTGTAGGCAAAAGCAAATTTATTATGTTTATTTATTTATGTCTTTGACTTTATTCTCAAGCACTTCCATTATTTATTACATTGCATTTTCCATAATTAGTGACCTCAACTGCTCTTAATCATATTGAAAATGTAATGTTTGTTTTGAAGGATTTTCAAGCAAACATCAACGAAACATTTTCAAACATTTTGGAAATTGCAACAGAACTTCTGCTTTCTGATAATGAAAGAAATGATTAATGCCTCTTGTGAGAATCAATGTAAAAAAGATATAGGCCAATTACAATTATTTTCTTGATTTTTCAAACCAGTTAGAGAGTCAGTTCGCGAATCATAGATCCATACTTATTAATCTTTGTGAAGTAACTCATTTTCATCGAGATCTATTCAAAATTTTCTTATTTTGTAAATAAATTTGATATGTGCAGTCACATTTAGATTGTTAAGGGTTTTAGCATTTACCTCGCTTAAAACGTGAACTCCCAAAATATATTTATCTACTCTGAAAAAGCTCAAAACATACTTTTTTAATTCTACAGGAGAAGAAAGCCTAACAGAACTGGCTTAATGAGTGTTCATCA
>JABUQX010091617.1:0-5000 GCA_015478945.1 Trachelipus rathkii | reverse complement strand
TAGCAGTTTGTGTGTTGATAGAAGAATGATAGTTTTGGGAATACTTGGTTCAAAAAAGTGAAATCATAAGATAACATTGGAAGAGTGAGATAAACGGGGGGGGGAGGGCCAATTAATTGGATTATTGTGTGTATAACATAAAGAAAGGATAAGGCAGATTACTAAGATGTTAAACTGCTATTCAGAGCCGGCACAGGTAGGGCGCTTCATCTGATCCTTTTCTGTGGTTGCTTAGGTTAAGGTTGGGTTGGAGAGGTAACGGTATAGAGAAAGAGAAAAATAAAGAGGATTTTAATAGAAGTCATAAAGGTGTGGAAACAATTAGATGGAGACAATGGTTAAGAGGGAGTTAGAGAGGGGATATTGGAGATAGGTTGAGGGACGTGAGAGGCGACGGAAATTAAGCGAAGTGGAGGAGCGAATGGAAGAGATCTTAAGAGGACAATTTGTGAAAGAGCGGCCAGAAGGATATGTGGAGTAAAAATAGGTCGGGCAGCAAGTAGAAAGGAAAGGAAGTGAACTGGCTGGAAGTGAGGAGGATGAAAGCAGTTGGTGAAAAAGATAAAAACGAGGTATTGTGAAAGTGGTTGGGGAATAGGAGAAAGGAAAAGTTGGGAGGAATATAGAAAGATTAGAGTGGAAGCAAAGGGCGGTGGAGAGGGCGAAGAGAAATGTAAATAATGAATGTGTAGAAAAGTGGCAGAAAATTTTGAAACAGGGAGCAACGATAATCTCTTGGAAACGACAGTAAATATAAAAAAAGTCAGAAGATGAGGGTTAGGAAGAGGTTAAGGGAGGGAAGGGGAATGGATAGAGGGGAGGATAGGGTGAGGAAAAGGTGGGGGGAATATTTTAGAGGGATTATTGAATGAAATGGGGTGAGGAGAGATGAGGAGGATTACAGAGGTGCAGGATGGTGGGGGGGAGTGGGGCCGGGAAGGCGATATGGAAATACAAATGCGAAGAAATTATTAGGGACGTTAAACTAAAGGAAAAAAGACAAAGTCCTCAGGGTCTAGATGGTGTGAGTATGAAATGTTACAGATGGGAGAGAGGGTGGCAGGAATGGCCTGTATAGGTTATAATTAATTTATGTTGGAGAGTGAGCAGGGTTCCACAGGGATGTTGGAGGATGGTTGTTTGGTCCCCTGTAAAAGGGAAAGGGATAGGATGGATTGTGGGAATTATAGAGGTATTTGTCTTTTGAGTGTAGTACGGGAAAGTGTATTGGGAGAATTACTAATTGAGATTTGTAGAGAGATTTTTAAGCGGAAGAGTAGAATGGGGAAGAACAAGGAGGATCTTTAGGGTGGGAAGGGTGTGTGTCAAGTATTCACAATGAAGATGCTTGTGGAGAAGGATATAGGAAAGGAAAGGAAAGTGTATGGGTGTTTTTTAGATCTGGAGAAAACATATGATAGAGTGAAGAACCACCCCACCCAAAAGGGGAAGGATACTAAAATGGAGGTGCTGGACAGGAACTAATACGGACAGTACGCAGAAGGCCCTTAACATATAACGGCCTCAAAGGCTAATATACAAGGCCAACCTACTCCTCCTAATAGGAAATCACAGCAGCAATGATGTGATAGACCAGAAACCAATATTAAGAGCGAGCGAGCCTTAGGTGAGATGTTGGGCGTACGAGCAGCAGGATTGAGCACAAGAGGCATGATGTCAATGTCACCGTGGCTTTTCCATTTTATTCATGGAGAGTAGTCTGCAGCAGAATGATGAGGGGAGGGGACGAGGGGTGGAACTTGATGGAAGGCGGGTGATAGAATGAGAACGTGAACATGATCAACACTATCTATGCGCGCGCAAAACCACACCATGATACTGCCTTAGGCGAAGAATTCAGAAGGGCTGAAGGGATTTGGTGAAGAGTTTGAGACGAGTGAATGTGACAAACACCGCAGGCTCACCTCTTAGATAAATCCACGGTCTAAGAGTTAAAGTGTATAGTGTCTTCGAGGAGCAGACCGAAAACAGCACAACATGAGGGGAATGAGCACGATACATAGAAGCATCTAGCAAGTAGGAGGTGATAAGTATTAAAGAAAGACCCAGCTAAGGTTTATCAGATTATTAGGGATGCGATATTGAACGGATAAGAAGGAAGGCTAACGGGCCATGACGGACACGAAATAGGCATCAAGAAAAACCAACTAAGAAAGAAAAGCACACACGCAATCAACGAACACAGCATGACCAATTGCACACGTGACGTATGAGAGAATTATACGGAAAGGGGGGACTTTATCACATAAACTTAGATAAGTATGTTTGAAAAAAAAATTCGATGAATACAACACGACACCAACACCACAAACAAGGTACTATCATGGAAGTGTGGAAACAATAGAGGGACCCAAAACCCATAGCACCATAGAATAAAGATCACACACAAAGACATAATACGGACACAGTAGCTTCTACACGAAAAACAACATGAACAGGCTGAGAAGACCACCACACACACCCAAACCACACCACACACACACAACACACCCCCCCCCATCCACAACCCACACACCAAAACCAAATCGATGATCGACGCAACACAGTTACGTCAAAAGACAGACGAACCAGGATTAAGGCAAACCATCAGACCGCCAGTGCAATAAAGACGAGAATGATGAATGCGCAAGCACATCGCGTCTTCGTCGCAGACCGAAAGAGAACCGAGACAACGGGAATAGATTAAGAAAACTAGTCCTTGAACATTATGCGAAAGAGAATCGAGCCCAGGAAACAGAACCCCAAGGGGCGCAGCACACACCGTGGTGATAGGTTATCGAACGACTTATGAAGGAAGCGGAAGCGGATCAGGGTAGGAGAGGAAGAGGGCAAACCCGAACCGAACAAAAGCCCAAGAAGGTGAGCCATACGATGGCCAATACAGGAAAATGCTGGTAGACAGCAAGCACGGGATGAGGGTGGAGGAAAGGAAAACAATAGCACCAACACGGTGATTGTGAAGAGAGAACTGATTGGAATGGAGGAGCGTCAGAACAAACAGAGTACACGGCACGAGACACACGACCCAAGAATCGAAGCGCAAATATTACGAAATCTAGGAAAGATGAACTGCAAAACAAACAACACAAGATTAAGACACGGGCAATAAAAAGTTGTTTGTAAAATAATAATAAGATAATAATATATAATATATATATATATATATCACAACCCCAAACCTATACCACTACTATAATATATATATCCCCCAAACTAATATATATATATATACTAATATAAAAAAACAAACACACACACATAAACCCAAAACCTACAAATACACATCAACACTAACACAACCCACCAACCACAAACCCACACACCCCCCACTAAACCTACTACTACACAATACACATACACCAAACCCAAACTACTCATAATACCTCCACACATACATCAACGAACACCTCCATAAAACTCACCAACCTCAAAAATAAACTATAACCTCATAAATACCATATCCTATACTACTATAAACTCATAATAAACTACTACTAACATACCACCCCACCATACTCAACTAACACTACAATCACAACAACCACCACACCTAATACACCCAAACCAATCCACTAATCAATACTAAAATAAACCTATATCAACCACACAATACCCACAACCACCACCACCCACATAAACACAACATAAACTATATAAATCCAACACTACCCACACCAAACAAAACAACCAACAATAAATAACACAACTACTATCATAACCCAAATATATATATATACTACTCAATAATCGCTATCACACCCCATAATATATATATATATATATATATATAGTATATATATATATATATAATATTATATATATATATATATTATATATATATTATATATATATATATACTATTATATATAATATATACCTATATATAGTTCACAAAACTATTACCACCTCACTACCATAATCAACTATACTACACCAACACCACCTAACACACTACAAATAAAATAACCTAACTACAATAACATAATACCATATAATATATATATCCACCTAACTCAATCATACCAACCACCAACAAACACACCCTACCCATCACACCTACCCAATACCACCACCAATAACACTAACTAACATAACATACACAATACTACCTACATACAACTAATCAACCTCCATAACATACCTCAACTAATAAAATCCATATACTATATATATATATAATATTACATAATACTCATATCCTTTTTACTTGATTAAATCCCATATGTTAATCTCACAATATAACATATATATAACTAACTACATACCTATATATATAACCTAAAAATATATTATAAATTAATATTATAAAATTGTCAAATAATAACGCTAATATATATATATTATATATATAGATATATAATACATATGGTAATAATCACTCAGCACGGCTAGACGGTTCGAGTCATTTCCTTCATCGAGTACTAATTAACTCGCTATCCCTTTCAACTCACAGCCTACAATCCTTATACTGGTAGCTCAACCATCACCTACGCAGAGCTAAGGTTTGAAACAGCTGCACCCCCGTAGGAGGGTGCCCTGAGTAGATCTCACAATAACTTGGTTATGTGTTCTTACAATTCATGTGCAGAACAATAGGCCCAGCCGGGACCTCGCTTCTGCGAACGAATCGGAGTCGGTGGAGGGTGTGAATCCTGAGTACGCGTTTATGATACGGAGCACTTGAACCGAATTCGAACTCATAAATAAGCATATACAATAGTGCCCAAATCGATCCAAGGTGTCTTCTCCCCATGTTTACAGGCACAAGTAAAACTGCACATTTGAAGGTTTCAAGTACCCCTACGGCGGTGTCTTAGAAGGCCCGAAGATTGGCTCCCGGGAAAGAAAAAAAGAAGAAATAAAATACAGAGTGCATAAGCTAGAGGAAAGTAGTAGTTGTCCGAGAAGGAGCCCACAGAATGGAGACAGAATGTGAGCTGAGACAGAGTAACGCGATGCCTGAACCCCAATCTTTCTCT
>JABUQX010091616.1:17500-32500 GCA_015478945.1 Trachelipus rathkii | reverse complement strand
TATATATATATATATATATATACATATATATATATATAATATAATATAGTATAATATATATTATATATTAGTATATAATATATATTGTATATATATACATATATCTATAAATATATATATATTATATATATATATATATATATATATATATATTATGATATAATATAATATTTATTTATATAATATATAATATTAATTATATATATATAGTATATTATATCATATATTATATATATATATATTAAGTATATATATATATAGAATAGGGTCATGTAATTTTTTCTTACGTTTCTTTTTGGTGAAGTTTTTGTAATAAATGAAAAAGTAACATTCACCCTTATGAAGAGAAGATAAGTTATTTCGAATATTACAGTATTGGTGGCAAGCTGTAAGAAAGTTTTTAATTCTTTTTCATTTTTAATTATATTTATTTTTTGATTATGTTTAAACAAGTTTATTAAATATCCTTTGTATTGGTGCTTAAAAAAAAATGTCAAGATTGTTCTTCAATATTTTATTATTGTGATTTATGTTTCTTATGGTATTTAATATCATTACATTAAAACAAAGAGGAATGAAAAATATTTGTCATCCGCAGTGTGTGTTAAATTCAATCACTACTAGCGGGAGTAACATTAAATCATATTTTTTAATTTTGGAAATATCTGGTTAGGTCACGTTATGTAACGTTATGATAAAGTCAGGTTAGGTTAGGTTAGGTTTTGGTTAAGGTTAGGTTAGATAGGTAGGTAGGTTAGGTTAGGTTTAGGTTAGGTTGTTAGGTTAGGTTAGGTTAGGTTAGGTTTAAGGTTAGGGTTAGGTAGTTAGGTTAGGTTAGTTAGCTTAGGTTAGGATAGGTAGGTTAGGTTAGGTTAGGTAGTTAGGTTAGGTTAAGTTAAATTTAGGTTAGTGAAGGTTACATAGAGTTTAGGATATATGGGTAGATTAGTATATTCTGCATTAGATTAAGAAAAGTTCATTTTTGTTAAAAAAATAAAATCTTAATTTATTTCCACAAGTAGGTTTGTGTTAATTAATCCAATATGCATTGGAGAACAAAACATGACGGTGGAAGACGTGAGTGGTTGTTAGAATATAAAACAAAAACAAAAAGAAATGAACATGAAAGAAGATTGATTCAATATATTTGCGAGTTGCGGTAGAGTTAAAGAAATGAAACCAAAAAATCTATTGGAATAATATTTAAAGGATATTGCAGATTTTAATCATATATATAATATATATATATATATTTTATATATATATATATATATATATAATATATATATATATATATATATATATATATATAATATATATAATATATATTATATATATTATATATATTATATAAGTATATATATATTAAATATATATATTATAATATATACTATATTATATATATATATTATATATATATAATATATATATATATTATATATATAATATATATACATATATATATAAGAGTATACCAGTAGTGAATGACAGCAGACGACCTTGACCTTGACCTGACCTTGAAACTTGACCGACCTTGACCTTTTTTTTACCTTCCTTTTTTTCCTTATTGACTTTTTTTTAATGAATTTTTAGCCATTTTTTAGGATTTTGCCTACTTTTTTAACGTTTTGCCAGATTTGTCGCTAAATTTTTGACAACCTAATCCGTTAATTTTGACCTTTTTTTAGCATTTTAGCTACTTTTTAGCATTTTAGCTACTTTTTTTTTAAGCGTTTTGTCCATAATTCAGGTCAAGATCCCCAACTCGGAGATTTTTGGGATTTTCATCCATGGCAGCCACTGCGACACGTTTCGAAGGCAAAGACTTGAAGACCATTTTCGAAGGTTTTCGGAAAATTCCAGTCATGTCGGGCAGCTGACTTGGAAATTCCGTCATTTCATTAGATTTTGACGTTGATTACGTCCGAAGAAGTTAAGGTTTTTTAAAAGGTCGGTGAGAGCGAATGTGTTAAAGTCTGGAAGACCGTTTTTAGGGGTAGCCTCCCAAAAGGGGGGCGAAGCCCCCAAAAAGGGCATTTTTTGGTTCCTGAAGTTTAAATGAGGGTAGACATTTTTTTGATTGATTTGCAATCGATTATGCGTGATCGATTACCACTAGAGATCGATCTTTAAAATCGACTTTCCTACGTGCTCTTGGTTGGCATTAGCATTGAAATGATACTCGAAGAAAAATAATTACGGTAATTAAAGCAATAAAAATTGTTGTTGCTTTCGTTTGGCTTCTACAGCTTTTTCTCAAAAGTATAAGAGATATTTGCTTTAAACTTGGAATATATCTATATATGGGAAAAGCTCGAATCCGTGTAAATTTCAAGTCTGTAGGATGTATATAGAGGGGGTCACCCCCGAGAGCTTAGCCGCTACGCCCGCGTTTATACCCTTTTTGGCTTTCATAATCACGAGATTAAATTAAGCCTAAACGAGAGCTAGCTCAAGCGTGATGACGTAAATCTCGTCGGAGACGAAGACTTTACCGTCACGCGCATGCGCGCGCATGCGCATACACATACACATACACATTATTATTATTATTACATCGAAGATTCGATTTCCGAAGAAAAATCGAATCTGAGTCGAAAAACGATCCCTGCATAGGGGATCGTTTTTTACGCACTCCGACTTTAGGTTCCGCCAAGGTTTCTTCTTCGCATCCGGTTTCTGAAGTCCAATATATATCTACATGGGTTAGAGTTAACGTATCGCTTTCAAACTTGGTATATGGTCTATTGAAGTGGATAAAACTGATTCAGAGGCGAGGTTTTTGGTGACCGATAGGTCACCCCTAAGGGGGTGGTGCCCCCTTAGCCCAAGGTCAAATTCGTCCTGAAAACCAGGTTAGGCTTAACGTATCGGGCTAAAATTTGGATGTGAGCTAAATGATGACGCAATCTCGTTGGAGACGAGATTACGTTTCTCTGCGGCCCCCCCTCCTCCATAATGGGGGATGTAGCCCCCTTCTCTAAAAATTAAAAATGATCGTAGAAGACTAAACTTGGAGAACACTCTAGGAGCTGAGTCGGAGACGGTTGGAGTTGGATCAGGATCGGAGTCCAGAGACCCCCACCGGAGGGGGGGGGCGGGTCCCCAGTTGAAAAAGAAGAAATGCATGGAATGCAAAAGAGGATGAGGAAAAGAAGAAGAAAGGAAGAATGAGAAGGAACGCAGGAGGAAGGAAGAAGGAAGAAGAAGAAGAATGAGGAAGGAGGAGTCTGAGAGGGATTCAGAGTCAGAGGAGCCACTGCGGTGCCGAGTAAATAAACAGTCGTATAACAACAATATTGGTGTCTTATATATGTTATAGGATCTGTAGATTTCGAAAATAATGGTTCAAACCATCAAGAAAAAAAAAAATAAATAAATAAGATAAAAAATTAAAATTTTTTTTCTATTTTGTTTATAACTTACAAAATTTACGTTCTTTTACATACCCTAAAGCAGTAAAATCACAATTCAAGCCACCATCCAGCCCCCTCCTAGTCACCCTCCTGTCCATCCTTGAAACTATTGATCTATTGGATCTATTGATTCAATCACATTTCGAGTAATTTTGAGTAAACATAACATAAAATCAAGTCTTTATACAAAGATCAAACAATATATGCTCGTACGTAACAAAGTGTTCACATTAATAAAGCTTACTTTAGCATCATCTGAACTATGAAATAACCGCACAACGACAAACCTTACCCCATCTTTAAACAGGAATAAAAACTGCCTACATATTAACAAAAGTTTACCCATTAACCCTGTAAAGAACTAAGCATAACATCCAAAAACTAACTATTCACAGCTTTAGTCCAAGCATGTCTCAAACATAACAATGTTAATTTTACATTAACATGTAATTTTAACAAACTTTAACATAACTTGTGTAATTATTCATACAGACCAGGCGAAAAGATATGCTAACTGTAAACAAAGTTTTCTTATTATTAAAGTCCAACTAACATGACCAAGAACTCAGAAAGTATAATGTACAAAGACAAACCAGGCCCATCTTAAGCACGAAAAAAACTGCCAACATTAACAAAGATCCACACTTAAACAGTAAAGTAACTAACCAATGCGTACACACACAACACACCACACAGATACACCACACACACATACACACACACACACACACACACACACACACCACAACACACACACACACAGCACACACACACACACCCACACACACAACCAGAGAAATAAACAGCTATCATTAATCAATGTAGTCAATAAATTGAACATACGAGGGAAGTAAACAAGTTTTTTGTATTTTAAATATATAATTTTCATTGAAAAAGCGTTATATAAAACATAAAAACATATAAATACATAAAAATATAAGTTTATTTAAATATATAATTCAGTCTGATCAGCGAACATAGGATTCAAGTTGGGTGCGTTCTAAATATCTCTCTAAAGATTCAACCACCCTTTGAAAGAATGTGTATAAAGCCTTCAGTAGCACTAACCATTTTTCGGATATTATTGAATTCAGCAGCACTCATTTCTCTATACAAGAGAGAAAGTAAACTCATTCCAAGCTTGATTAGTTATAACGCATTCCTGTTTATACTGCATATATATGGGCAACCACATGTTTCGGTGTAAATATTCATAGATTACACCATGTGCTATATGTATTATGTCGTCAAGTATGTCAACATCTATAGATTTGATGTTAATTTCGTTTTTTATTTTAATCAATGCTGTAATATTTTCAGGTGTTCGAACGGTGAAACTATACATGTGCGATAGAGAAGGTCACCAACAATCGATGGGTCTCAGTAGTGGCGTACATCAAAGGTTTTATTTGTCACACGACGAGACACAACGTTCTATGTCTATTAGAACCAACTTGACGTTGTCTTTCCCAGATTACGATATTCTTCACTTAAGGCGTTATTTCGGATCAACAAACACTTAATCCTCTTACCCATGCCAGACAGCGATGTCGATAATCTTTGATGAATCCATCAGCACAAACGAATAAAGGTCTATCATTTGACTCTCTGGCAGAAATACAAGAAACGTAACGACTGCCATTTGTTACGATAAAATATCTCAAATGACCACATCGTGGGGGAATCAACGAAGCTCCTCGTGAAGCACATCAACAACAGACGTGGAGAGCGAGGAGATGTCGACTCGTACCAGTTACAGCGAAAAAAATTAGTCCTACTAACGGAAATCGTTGCGTAAACAACCCACTTATCAGGGTATGTGAATTCTTTCATTCAACCAATCAGTAAGGAAGTAAAACAGAATACAACGCACGACAAACAACAACATCAGTGTCAAAAGGGTATATATTCTCGTTAAACAAACAAACAACAACACAACAACAACAACAACAACAACAAACAACAACAACAACAACAACAACAACAACAACAACACAACAACACAACAACAACAAAATAAGTTCTTTATTACCAACCAACGAATATATGCTGAAGTAACATATGTTTTCACGTTAGTAAAGCTAACATAGCATTACCCAAGACACTAGAATATATTGTACAAAAACAAAATCTAACACACCTTACACACGAATAGAAACTACTAACATTACAAAGTTCCACTACTTAACAGCAGTAAATTACCTAGCACAGCGTACAAAACGTAACCTATTCACACGTTTTTCAAGCATATCCTAACATATCTTTGTTAATTTTACAATTACACACTATGATTTACGTAGCGATTTTCGAGTTAATCATTTCGGATAAAACATAGCACAAAAATGAATGTCTTTATATACTAACCAACGAATGATAGGTTAACATTACAATGTTTTCCACAATAATAAAGAACAAAAATAGCCGTAACATGAACTAAAAAATAATGTACAACGACAAAACTTAACACAACTTACGCACATAAACAGTAACAATAACAAGTTCCCACTTAACCAGTAAGTAGTAACTAGAAGGCATACAAAACGTAACTATTCATACTTTCTTAATAAATTCTATATATACTGACCCACGAAGATATGCTTACGAAACAAAGTTTTAGCTTCAACAAAGCTAACATGTCATAACCTGAACTAAGAAATAATGTACAAACGCAAAAACCTAAACATACCTCGCGCCATGAAAATCAGCTAAACATCCGTGAAAAGTCCCTACTTTATCAAAGGAAAGTAGCTAACAGGTCATTCAATACTCGATATGTTCCCACTTTCGCATATATGCAACAGGTAAAGCCGTATTATCTAACCAAAATCCTTAAACAAGTGACCAATCTTATCAAGATTTGCATATCTTGGAACTATGAATTGACACATTATCTCATCAAAGTGTCACTCGTTTCGAGTATTACATCATTTGACCTATAATAAACGTAGACATTATCAAAAGTCTAGGGCAAACCTAACATTACTCATCAAAAAACTTACCTAGGCTCACGTTTCTAACCATCATCGTCAGTTAACACAGTAATATCTTACAAAAACTCATAATCTTCTCTAACAAATCAGTGTTTATTTCCAACATTGTCATAGTAATATTTAACTATAACGTACCTAACTTACGAATAAACAGTTTTCATTAACCAAGAGTATCTAAAGCAACACATTACCTTCCGAGAGAAAACCCAGGGGGATCCACCCCCTTGAAAGGGTGTGAATCCTGCGAGGGGGGATCACCCCGAAGGGGTGTAAGCTGGCTTTACCCCTCCGAAGGAGGGGTAAGGCCCAGCCCCACGGTAACCTATCACCACTTTTCAAACGCATATCTGTAACCATAATCAATGCTAATTTACATAACAAGGTAATATTTAGCAAAAATTTATCATAACCCTGTCTAATTATCATACTGGACTAACGAATAAATGCTAACGTACCAAAGTTTTTCACATTAACATAGTAATATTTAACAAAAATTCATCATAATGATACCTAACTATCATAATCCTCAATGAATATTTGCACTAGTGAAAGGTATTATAAAACATTAAGCAATAGTAACAACTGACGCTTTCAAGAGGTAACCTGAAATATTTTACTAACCCTACCGCGTATTAGCCCGACCTCTTTCAGAAATATCAATTCAAAAACGGGCAGATTTGACAACAGCGCATCATAGAGATACGCATTTGATAGCACCGTAAGCACTGTAAGCACTACTTAGAGATCACCCCAGAGAGATGCATGCAAGACCCATCCTTGGGGTACCCTTTGGGCTTGCCACTTAATTGTACCCGCTATTACACCCCTTCAGGTCTACCCCAAGATTGGTCCTTCATGCATCTCTCTGCGTGATATCTAAGTTAGTGCTTACAGTGCTTACAGGGCTATCAAATCGACTCTGTATGATGCGCTGTTGTCAAATCTGCCAGTTCTTTGAAATTGTATTTTCTGAAAGAGGTCGGGGCCTAAAATAGGGTAGGGTTAAAAATATTTCAGGTTACCTCTTGAAAGCGTCAGTTGTTACTATTGCTTAATGTTTTATAATACCTTTCACTAGTGCAAATATTCATTGAGGATTATGATAGTTAGGATACGTTAAATCTTTCTTAAATATTACTATGTAAATGTGAAAACCTTGGTACAGTTAGCATTTATTCGTCTAGTCACGTATGATAAATTCAGACAGGTTATGATAAAATCTATTGCTAAAATATTACCTTTCTAATGTAAATGAGCACATTAGATATGTTACAGCATATGCTAGAAAAAGTGTCGAATAGGTTAACGTGGCTGGGCCTTACCCCTTCCTTCGGAGGGGTAAAGGCCGTGCTTACACCCCTTCGGAGGTGATCCCCCATCGGATTCACACCCTTTCAAGGGGTGGATCCCCCTGGGTATAATTCTCCGGAGTAATGTGATTCCTTAGATACTTCTTGGATAATGAAAACACTGTTATTCGTAATTAGGTACATTATGTTAAATATTACTATGACAATGTGGAAATAACACTGATTTGTTAGAGAAATGATGAGTTTTTGTAAGATATTACTGTGTTAACTGACGATGATGTGTTAGAAACGTGAGCCTAGGTTAAGTTTTTGTTGAGTAATGTTAGGTTTGCCCTAGACTTTTGATAATGTCTACGTTTATTCATAGGTCAAATGAGGTTATACTCGAAACGAAGTGACACTTTGATGACGAACTCAGCGCTCAATTCATAGTTCAGATAGATGAATCTATTGCATAGATTGCGAGGCACTTTGTTAAGGGATTTTGTAGATAATACGGCTTTACCTGTTGCTAATCATGATCGGCAAAAGTGGGAACATATCGAGATGAATGACCTGTTAAGCATAACTTTACCTTTGATAAAAATGTAGGACTTTCAGATGTAGCTGATTATTTCATGCGCGAGTATGTTAGTTTTGCCAATTGTACATTCATATTCTTAGTCAGGTTATGAATGTTAGCTTTATTGAGCTAAAATTTGCGTCCGTAAGCGTATCTTCATGGGTCAGTATATATAGAACTTATTAAAAAGTATGAATTAGGACGCTTTGTATGCATTGCTAGTACTTTTACTGGTGTAGTGGGGAACTTTGTTAGTGTTAACTGTTTATTAGGGCGCGTAAGTTGTGTTAGTTTGTCGTTGTACATTATTTCTTCAGTTCCTATGATGCTTGTTAGCTTTATTATTGTGGAAACATTGTAATGAACCTATATTTCGTTGGTTAGTATATAAGAATTCATTGTTTGTTGCTTTGTTTATCCAGAATTTGATAATCGAAATGACTACGTAAATCAATGTGTTAATGTAAAATAAAACAAAATTTTTTTTTGTGGGGGGGGATATGTAGAGATATGTGAAAAAGTGTGATAGGTTACGTTTTGTACGCTTGCCTAGGGTACTTTTACTGCTGTTTAAGTATGAACTTTGTTAAGTTAGTTGTTTACTTCGTGTGTAAGGTGTGTTAGATTTTGTTGATGTACAGTATGTAATTCTAGTTCTGGTATGCTATGTTGCTTTATTAACGTGAAAACCAATGTTACGTTAGACATATATTTCGTTGTGTATATAAGAACTTATTTTGTGTTCTATGTTGTTGTGTTGTAATATAGTTGTGTTGTTGTCTCTCGGTATTTTGACTTGTGCGTGCACATCTCAATCGACCATCATGATCCACTATAACACCTCAGCCAGTGTTCACCACTCATCTCCACCTTAACGTGTGCAGCAGAGCTTATACTCTCTCCTCCGGTAGTATTTGAATGAAAAAATTCTCATTACCTATAAGGGTTTGTTTCCGCAAATCGACTATTACCTTCAGTAGTGATAATAATTTTTTATTCTCAGCTATGTGTACTTGATTGAGACCAGCTCATATCCTCTTCTCGGCATTTCCCAGGTTGTCTGTCTAATAACTCTTCACCGAGGGCTTCGTTTTATTCCCAACAAAACGTGAATAAGATGTTAAGCTCTTTATTGATGAACTCATAAATTTAAGTGTCCTAAACTTTTACTTCTGAAAAATTCTGAAATAACTGATACGGTGGCGAATCGTGAGGTAATGCCGCAGCGATTTCTTCGGGTGGGATCGCACGAGGAGTATCTATACACGTAGTTGTATTCCTCATCTGTGCAAATCTCTGCCAACAGAGAGATATGCAATAATAGACCTTTATTCGTTTGTGCTGATGGGAGATTCATTCAAGATTATCGACCATCGCCTATGCCCTTGCATTGGTATACTTTAAATTTCAGAGGTTCTTAAAACTGTATCTTGTGATCTCTCCCGAAAGCTATTTACCATACTCTCAGGATGAAAATATCGCTTCTAATGGGAAGACAACAATCTGGTTTTCCTAAAATGGTAACGTATGATGTATCCGTCCTGGACTGCATAGAGCTTACTGTATTTGCTCTGACTTGAAACTTTTTGACCCAGAGCTCTCAAGAATTAAACAGAATCTTGTTAATAACAACTTTCCCCATATATCTATAGGATAAAATCATTAAAAACTTATATACATTGTGAATTTGTTCGAAAGAAAAAGCAGAAAAGATAATTAGGATAAGCTTGACATTTCTTTTCAGATCTCCAAAACTTATAGATAGATGTTAGATTACTATGATATTATAAAAATCACCCTAGAAGTGTGACTCTGCCAAAGCACTATGAGAGACACCATCTTACTGTGACCTATCATTATACGCCACAATCAAATTTTTCTTAGGCCATGAAACTGGTGCGTATCCATAACGACAACATAGTGATAAATATCTTAGATCTAATCCCTTAAAGCCAATAGCTTAAAAGCCAATAAGAAAAACGTCATTTTCATCTCTCATAACTTCTTTTTCTGGAAGATTGAAACTCAAGTAACCGTGAGGACTAAGGAGGCATAAAATTAGTAGAATAATACGCACAGTGGTGAATCTATGAATTTACCACCCGAAACCATGTATTAGCGTTCCAACTATCATATCTGTGTAAATATAATAAGTACATAGGAGCTGCCGTGTTAATGACCCTTTATCTCAGCTATCTGATATAGTGAAGGTTTATTCTCTCCTTGTTATTGAGAAATGGAGTTGCTTCCCTTGAAAATACCCTAACACACTAAATTTCCCTCAAAAATCAAACTCTCGGTGTCTCTAACTTGACTCAATGAATAAGAGCTACTTTATCCAGGCCCAGTTAAGATCTTTGAGCCACTTAAAAAAACGAACATGGAACCCCCAAACCAATCTCGAATATCATTTATCTTTCAAACTTTTCGACGGAGTTTTTGTAATCTATAAGAGACGCAGTACATAGTGAGAACAGCACCCATTTTGTTATCCTGTGATCACCTGTGTAGAAGTCAGCTTATGAAGCTAGATATATTTTTTTAAAAAGGTTCAACCTCTTACCTTATATATTATATGAATTATAATAAATGATGTGTCATCATAAGTGTAACTCTCTTATATAAGAACTGCTATTTTAATCAATAACATATGGAAAATATTTGTTTAATTAATATGACAGAAAATAAACGTATGAATTTTTTCTCCTCGTAAGTTCCGTGATGATACATTTTGTTAAGGTGACATTGTAAATGATGGCTGAGATAGGTGTATATATCTCATTTCTTTGATTGTTGATATATTTATTATTTAAGGATTTAAGAAGTAACCATTAGTATATAAAAAGTCTATTTTTGTTACTTCAATATTTATATTTAAATTAATATTTATTTGTTTCATCAATGTTAAATTATTTGTCTTGTGGTAACGTCGTCTGTGGGTTGTTCGCTGTGTGTGTGGTATGTGCGTAATGTGAATGTTTAGGCGTGGGTCGCGAATATTAGTATTAAATGAGTGTTCAGTGTGTGTGATAGCTCGCGTGTGGTGTTCACGCATATTGTTATTAAACTATTCTTTCAGGAGAGTGTAGTAGAGTGCGATCCTTTGATAAATGTGAAAACGAGAGCTCTTATGTAAAGTTCCGTTTGTCTTTGAAGGTAACGGCTCATGTGTTATTTACTAGTTGGGAATACAAGTCTATATACTAGTTACATTGCTCGGTAATTTATTAATAGTTAGTTAAGGACTGTTATTATTATAAAATATTTTCTATCTATTAGGTAACGTAGAGTACATACATATCGCATATATACTTAATTATTAATATAAATAATTACATCACAATAAGGATATATATGTTAAATAGTTTTTATATGTGTATAAAAATAATAATTTTTGTATGTTTAATATAAGTAAAAAATTAATATAAAATTTTGAATAAGATTTGAGAGAACATTCTTTGACAATAAGATTGTGATATAATAGTATGATAATTTGAATGATTGTTAAATTGTATTAATTATAACTATTACTTACTTAGATTACTAATAATAATAACAATAATAATAATAATAATAATTAAGTTTAAAATAGTATAGTGAATACTTTTCATCCAACATATAGTTTAAATGTTTAAACTCAAGTAATAATAATATATAATATTCCTGTTTATAAATAAAATGGGTTAGGATTTGAGACTCCGTATTTGTAATAAATTAATTCAATTAATAACAATAATAATAATAATAATAAAAAGTCAATAAAGTATATATGATTGAATATATTAGAAATTCAATTATAATGTGAGAAAATTTATATTTGTTACGTCAGCATATTAAATTTTAGAGTTATATGATGTAGCTATGATTAAAGAAACTTGATTTTATATAATCATATGAGATTTTATCACAAAATTACTACACTATAGAATAAATGTAAGTACATATTAGAAATCAAATGATCAAATTAATATCATAAAATAAGTAACTAAGGAATATAGGTACATTAGAAGTCCAAGTGATTATTGAAGAGGTGACACATAGAATAAATGAAGTGTTCATATGATAATGCTGAAAATTTTACATTAGATCTAATATATATGTTATAAAGTGATAAATAAACGTAAATATATTTGATGTAAAATTTAATAAACACAAAAAATAATAAAGATAAATATTATAATATTAAATTTATATAATATATAAATGAAAAATAAATTATATATAAATATTAATATAATAATACATAGATATGGATATATATCATAATGATAACCTTAATATATCACAGAAATCTAAAGCAGATTATTACAAAATAATTTAAAAATTAATTAAAATAAATTAACAAATATAAAGCAACACACTCAATTAATTATAATGAATAAATATCATCAGATAAATAATACTGATTTAATTAATACTATTCTCAGAGAACATACAACACGCACTAAAGATAGGACTTACAGAATAATAATCACACTCACATAATAATTAATGGAGTTCATTACATTGGTAACAGAGCGTAATTCTCTTGGGACTACCCTTGGCTAATACCGCTACCCTTTCCTAGTTACTTTCCTATTAACTTCCTTCACTACATTAATAACCTAGATACACTATACTTCAAATTAGTCCAACATTTCTCCATCTTTCCTCATCTCTGTTTTTGCATTCCATGGCATTTTTCTTCTATTTTATTCGAAACCTGTGCGAAGGACCACACGCTCCTCCTCTCCTCACTCCTGGTAATTTAGTTTTGTTCCGGGTCTTCCTATGAACTCCGAAACTACTGAATACATAAACAATACTCTCGAACGTACCAATCTTATCACCGATTCTCCAGTCTCTGTTCCAAGTTCATAAATCTCTCATAATGGTTCACTGTCTTTTACGATCATTTTTAATTTTTTAGAGAGGGGGCTGACATAACTACCACTAGCATTAAAGGCTAGAAAACCGGTGGCGAAGGACATAAGGAGCCACCGCGAGAGGAAAGAGAGAGAGAGACGTAAAGAACTCATCGTCTGTACTACGAGAATGGCGTGAATCAGATGTATTAGCTCACATCGCTCACGAGAAAATTTGAGAGATGAGGATTGAGCCCAGGATAACGTTGTAAAGTGAATAACACTGGTTTTTGTACAGGCTCAGAAATGACCCTTGGAGCAGCTAAGAGGGGCACCGACACGTCACCTCACCCGAGAGCTATTGGTGTGAGAGCGTAGGACCTTACGAGTATCACAAAACTCTCCATTAGTTATTAATTTGAGATCAGTTTATCACCATTATTATAATAAGTAAAAAAAATATAAAAAATAACATATTATTCTAGTATTACCTTCAAGATCTTATTTATGTCTCTTAATATGTTTTGTCG
Source organism: Trachelipus rathkii (assembly GCA_015478945.1). NCBI lineage: Eukaryota > Metazoa > Arthropoda > Malacostraca > Isopoda > Trachelipodidae > Trachelipus > Trachelipus rathkii. The sequence continues at coordinate 18,848 of JABUQX010091616.1, read as the reverse complement.
AAAGCGATAACGATGATATATCTCTCGTAACCCAATAGATCTCAGTACTATATATAATAGACTTACAAAAACTGTGTGAAATGCGAATATGAATAAAATTTCATATTGTTGCTCGAATTCTCACTCTGATGATAATATACATTACTGTTGATTTCTCTTTCACTAAATACATTTTACTCTTTACTAGGTATATTCGTTTATATTTCTTTCTCTCATAACAATTTCTCATGCAGGGATATGTAAGCCTGGTCATCATCCTTTGTTAAATAAATATTACTTGAACAAACGAATCTGAAATGATTCGTTTAATGACAGGTGAAATTATCTCACGTCATTTTGCGCGCATTGACTGACGTAATCTCGATCTTACCGAATATGTTAAAATGAATTGAGTCACAGAGATTCTTTATCATCTTCGTCAGCGGGATATCGAACGTTTGGATTACCGATCCTATTATACCTGATTGTGAACAAAGACAACCGGTGATAGCTCTAACCACTATATATATATAGGCTACATATTCCCACGTCCTCACCCAAATAAAAAGATCAGCTTCAAACGTAGTTTTAAATCAATACACGGTATTATTTATCTCATTCCCATAAAATGCTTGAGTTTCATAAATGACTACTGGAGACTGTTTTTTTAATACTTTATGGTAAGAGTTATATATAAGTTGACTTATTCAAACCATGTAGAAAGAGAAGTGATAAAATTAGAGTTAGTGAGATAGAAGTAATGTCTCAAGTGGTGGTGACTATATATAAGAGATATAATGAGTGTATCAAGATTCTGGCTCACTTATCAATAGTGTAAATAGTTTGCCAACCCAAGCTTTCATTGCTCAAATATGATGGAAATTGACAATCGGTATGGAAGAAGGATTTGATAGAAATACCCATAGTAAAAATTAATATCAACATCGTTTTTGCATTTCCATACGAACTATCTTTCATAGAGTCATGTTTTTTGCGAGCTTAAGAAAATGATCATTTCTACGGCTCAGGGGTTTTAATCATGTTACTTGGTAGCCTTTCGGCAGATTACATGAAAACATACTGGGGGAAAAATAATCTATCCGATATCACTCCTGATGGATCTCTATGCTGCCGATCTGGGGCTTAATTTTAGTAGGCGATGGTCGTTAAAAAAGGAATACTATTCAAGACGAGATAGTCTTTACTTACCTGTACTTTTTCACCCTCTACACCCTTCCAAAGTACCATTCACTATTATGCAAAATATCATGCTGACTTAGAGAATCAGTACTTCTAATGATAACTTTGTATATTAGTGTCCGTACTCGTCAGTCCCTTCCTCGTGTTTACAATCTCTTAAATGGAAGCT
>JABUQX010091616.1:0-12500 GCA_015478945.1 Trachelipus rathkii | reverse complement strand
TACATATATACTATATATATAATATATATATATATATATATAGATATTATATATATATATACTATATAGTATATATATAATTATATATAATATAATATATATATATATATATAAATGTGTCGTGAAGAGCAATGAGTTAACGGTAGGAAATGCCAGTCATCAATCGAGATCCAGTATTTTCTCTGACGCCCCTAAGCTAATTTCCTTTCTTTTTTGCACATTTTTTTGTTGTTGTATGTTGCTGTATGTTGTTTTTGCTTTTTTTGCGCGTCACACACACTTATACACAAAGAGAGGTTTAGATATGATGTCGTTGTGCTGAAGTGTATATTTTTTGTTGGTGATGTTGTTTTACTAGTTGCTTGATGATGATGTGCACACATACACTTATATCAGTATATATATATTATATATATATAATAATATATATTATATATATATATATATATATAAATATTATATATATTATATTAAATATAATAACAGGACGCTACGGTAGCGGGTTGGGGTCAGAACCTCCCCCGAAACTGCAAAGACCGTGTCTCAACGGGAGTCTTCAATCAGCATACAAATGCTAAATTCTTTAACTTTGAAAGGTCAGTTTATCCTGTAAACACTTATTTGTCCGCTTTACAAAGTTCTTTCTCATAACAAACTGTAGGACTATCTAAATAACCTTCAAAAAAGTCGATTGTGATATTAGTGAGAAGCATGTGACTACATTGTCAAATCTTATAAGCGTTATGAGATGATTGGGACGTCAAAATTCAGATCTGTGTTTAAAATCCCAACTCCTTGAAGAACGTTACGTTCCTGCTTCGACAATTAATGTACACGAATTCGATCCCCCCCGAGCAGTTGCTAATTCTCGACCCAATGAAAGTATCTAGTTTAATAATATTGAAGACTGAGCATTATTATGTTAGACAATAGTGATCAGTACCTTTTGGATAAAAATTATCACTAGAATTAGAAGTAGCGATTCAAAACCTAGGACTTATTGTCGCGTTCTATCACGAGATTTATATCACGATATGTCTGATAGTTCTACGTTTTCTGAACCTCCATCTGTTTGCAATTTATGAAAATTTCTTCCTAGTCAGAAACTTGTAACACTGATCTTGGAATTGTGAGACAGAAAATGGATGACAAAAGTTGTGACTGAAAAGACCACACTGCAATAGATGCGATTGGTTAGTTGTAAGAATAACTACTCTCCCAACATATAATGAAGCTATACACAACATATTAGCAACGTCTCCCGTTTCAAACCGCAACAACTGAAAGATCATTTTCACATAAGGCGGTTAAATAACTACTTAAGTAAAACTCAATGGACAAAGCATCGTTTGACAGGTCTATAGCTTTACCTTAACATTCACAGGAAATCGAAGTAAGATCCGATGCATAGATTACATTTTTGCAAAAAACAGTCCCAGGCAAAGAAATTTTGTCACTTAAGTAAATTATTGCTCATTTTATTTCTAAATAAATAAAAAAAATATAACTTATATTTATAATAATCTATATATTTTTTATAACTAGTAATATAATATATAAATATTATATATATATTAATATATATATAATATAATATAATAGTTATTATAATATATAGTATATATATATGATATTTCATAGTATAACGGTAGATATAATTTCAAGAACCCCCCCCGAAATTTTTCACGTTACGCCCTTATATATATATAGCCTATTTATATATATAATTAATAATACTATATATGATATATATAGTATATATAATATATGATATATATAATATATCATATATAATAATATATATTATTATATATAATATATAGATATATAATAATTTACTTTTGTTGGTATATTTATTGCTATATAGTCAGGGATTTAACTATATTTTTAATTGTTTAAATTAGTTTTAGCTTAATATAAAACATTAGACAAATGTTCGAATCTGGATTCGAAATGTACGTCTATAGGACATGATTATACTGGCGCTTTAGAACATGAGCTAAAAATGTCCGTCATTTGACAGTAAATTTATTGTCAAGGACTTTCTTAAGACGCTTATCAGTTCGGCGGAAATTTGTTATCTGCTCTTTGGCCTGCCGATTTTTGCCCTTTTTGAAACTTATTTCATTTCTCTCTTTCATTCCTCGGCTCATTACGAATACATAATAAACGCAATCGTATTAGTGCTTCGGTTTATATATATAATTATAGATAACTGAGTATAGAAAAAATATAAACATTAAATAATAATATATATATATTACAGTATATATATAGTATATATAATATATTATATATATGATATATATATACTGTATAATATAATATATCAATAATATATATATATATCTATATATAATATATCTAATATATATATATATATATATATATATATTTAAAGATATATTATATAATATAATAATATATATTTATATATATATATATATATATAAAATATATATATATACAATATATGTATATATATCTACACTATATATATATAATATATATTATAATAATATATATATATATATATATATATATATTATAATAATATAGTAATATTATGTATATATTATATATATAATGTATATAATATATATATATTACTTACTATAATTACTATTATATTATATATATATATATATACTTCATAATATATGTAAATTTATAATATATATATATATATATATATATATAATATAAATATATACTCTATATTATCTATTACTACTATAAGATAATTCGTATATATTATTATAGTAACTATATTATATAGATACCTGCTTTATACTATATTATATATATATTATATATATATATATTACATATAATTATATATATATACGAAAGCTTGATTTTTATATTATTTGTTTATTTATTTATACCATAAAAGTGTTTTGTTTAGTTTATACATGTTCTTTACAAGACCTCAGGGCGAGTAAACGTCAAAAAACATAATCTACTCGAGGAAAGTAGAAATATATTCACTACTATATATATAGTATATATATATATAATATATATATAATAACTACTTACTATATATAGGAGTATGAGGTGGAGGGTCTACTAATCAATGCATATAGTTATCATAGTATACTATATAAGCTATATATATAATATATATATATATATATCATATTATACTATTATATATATATATATACTATATATTATACATTATATATATATTATATATCATTTATATTATATATATATATATTATTTATTTACTTAACAAAATTTATTTTTATATATAACTATTAATATATATATATATATATTATATAATAATATATTATATATATATATATACTATATTATTATAATATATGTTATATATATAGATATATAAATATAATATATATATTTATATATATACATATATATAAAAAGCGGCTAAAACAGGGTTGAATACTATATATCATATTGGATCAAAAATAATCCACATGACTCCTTAAAAAGACGTATAGCTGATGTCTCTGATGAAAATGTTGGATGAAGTTAAACAGAAAATAAGGTGTAGAAAGACGGGTCAAGGTAAAGGTCGTAAGAAACTGTGCGTAGAGAAAAAAGCTTAAGGTAAATGGACCTCTAAAGAAAAAATATATTGATGTCTTTGCTATTTAATTAATAACTGGCATCTTTTACATAAATAGTATCATCAGGATATTTAGGTGTATAAAAAAAGATTAATAATCAAGGACTCTACTATTATACTTCAGTTATCGTACCTGCAAGATTCATTTCCTTCGTCCTTTTAGTCTAGACTGTTGTAAGAGTGAACTAGACCTCTTTTCCATGAATCCTACACAGATTAGTGTAAGTGAGACCAATTTTATCAGGATTAACCCTATTCATTCAATTACCAACACCGATGTACCTTTAAATTTGAAAGTGTATCCAGGCATTCGGATCAGATCTCGAACTCCACCAATGTGTTTTTTATATTTAAACCCAAATAGCTCATGCCGGCATGGCATAACTCCTTCATCCATGCACACACATACTGTACATGGATTCAAATTTCATATATATACAAATGTTTTAACAGCTTGAAGTGTATCTCAATGAAACATAGCATAGCGAAACAGTCAGCGGGCAAGACAATATTCATGTAGAGTATATACATAGAACCTTCGTTAAATGTATTCAAAAATGATCCTGCTAACTCAAGTACTCATCTCCAATCATGTGTTTTATAGTTCCTCAAAGGACTGTTAAACAAATAACAGAGCATCAAGCTGTTAATTCAACCAGGTAACACATGAAATATTTACAGAGTTTTGAAATGCGAGATACCTGTCTCCTCAAGACCAAGAACTTATATCTTCCTTCCGTTAGAACTAGAGTTTGATTGACTTAGATCAAGTGCTCAATTTGTCTTCCTAAAATATAAATCAAACCTACTGTTACTACTACATGTCCTGAACCTGTTTTCAAGTTGCTTGCTGCATATCTTTATGTTAGAAAAGTAAAAATTATCTACCCAGAGAAGTTTAGAATTGCAAATCGTCAGTTAACCTACAGGCAAGTATACTATCAAAAAAATTGAAACCAAGTTATTTAATTTCAACTCAAGGATTATCAAGCACCAACATATCCCCTACAGATTAAAGGAGAAACAACTTTATCTCAGGAACACAGTACATAATCAGTCGGAATGCGAACATCGAACAGCGATCACTAATAAGAAATAGAGAACCCAGATAAATCCTTAAATTTCTACATCCTTTGACTTGAGCAGTATCAGTCTACATTAAACGTTGTGAAACCATATAGGTCGTGATATGAAATGCGTGCTATAGAGGCCTCCCAGTTCTCTTTGTTCACACCTTTTTTAGATTTATAGCCAAACTATTTTGTACGAATAGTGGAACAGGTTTCGATCTTGAAGCATATGCATGAGAATGGAATTTATACGCTTCACGACCTTTCAGCTGTGTAATAGCAATCATTAACATTTTTAAAGATTAAGGAACATTTATGGTGGTCTCAATTTAGCGAAAGTTTGCATCCTATCACACTTCCTAGTTATTTGGAACATCTCAACTATCGAGATTGATGTAGACGTGCGTAATAAAATCTGATTTTTTAAAAGATGAATGAAGAGAAATAAAAAACGTGTAAAACTACCAAGGATTACAGGTGGTTCTCTATTAATAAAATCTCGTAAGATGAATACCTAAGCAAGGATACGGCGTTTTATATATGATCTAAAAACTATTTACGCCATACCGATCTCATTACTCTGAAGGGCCATTGGACAAAAACCCATAGTCTATACTAGGGAATAAACAAATCACGTAGCTTGTTTATATCTCTTTTGATTCTCTGCATTAAAATTCATTTTCACTAATCATTTATGTAATTGCTTTTATTAATATAATAATCTAAATTATATTTTTAACTCTGTTACACCTCGATTCAACCTATAATATTCCAATTTACAGTGGCTCTATTGAATTCATGTACATTATAGTTTTCCCTTAAACATTCTTTTTTATGAAGCCCACTCCTGTAAATAAATTAAGATGTTAAAATTTACGAACGTAAGTTTAATAAATACTATCTGCGCTCCCTCTACTTATTGTCCCTAGTAAATAATTTAAAATGAAAACTTGAATTTTATTCAACTTACAGAACTCGATTTCTATAAAAATATATAGTATATATATATATATATATATATATAATATACTATATATTACTAACCCTATAACCCATAATTATATAATATATTATATATATATATAGTTTATATATATATATATAATCATACCCGTATATAATATATACTACTACTAGCTCCAACATCTCAACTACTAGGTTTACTTATATATCCCAATATAATTATATACGCCTATATATATATATTTATATATATATATATATATATATACTTTATATATATATATAATAATATAATTTACTATATAACTTATATATACCTATCAATCATATTATATCTATATTATTATATATATGTATATATATATATATATAATAATATACTAACCCCCTATAATAAACTATCATATATATATTTTAATTTATATACTATATAATATATATATATATATATATAATATACTATATATATATATATATATTATATATATATAACATATATAGTATATAATACCCTATTATATTAATATCTAATATATATTATATATAATACTATATATATATATATATAATATATAATATATATATATATTAATATACTATATATATAAGATAAAATATATATAACTATATTATATATATATAAATATATATATATATTATAATATATATACTCTATCTCATTTAATATATGTAGTAAATATATATATATATATTATATAGTACTATATAATATATATATTATATAATATATATATATTGATATTATATATACTATTATATTAACATATTATATATACTCATATATATATATATACTTATATTATATTATAAATAGTTTATATAGTATATATATATATATTATACTATATATATACTATATACTAATACTATTATGCATAATATATACAATATATAATTATACTATATATATATTATATAATATATATATATATATATATATATATATATATATATATATATATATATAATATATATATTATAATATATATTATATTGTATAAAATATATTGCATCATGTCAGATAAATGAAAAGCTAAAGTTTATAAAATGTTTCTGCTTTATTTCGAGTTTCCTGAAAATTCATAAAGCCCATATAAAAACAGCGAGACTTATAAAGAAACGTTCACGATTTTCAAGGTTTATGTAACAGCTCCTTGAAGAGGAGTGTTAGTTGTGTAATAACCTTTTTCACGTAAACAGTGTTTGTTATAAAGTTAATTGTGTAGTTATATTGCTTATCGCTTATATTCAGCGGTGCTGGGTTATTTTAAAAACATATTTTACCTGCTCTAGGTTATACTCAGATTTTTCTTCGACGAGGTATTCTGGTAGTACCACTGATAACTGATAAAATGCGTTATTCGTTATAGTGTTTCTGGAATAACGTACTTACTGATCAAGGATACGTGCATCGGGTTCTGTGAAAGAAGGACATGTGACTACATACTTCGATATATCCTTCAAGTATAATAAAATTATTCCTATACTTAATGCCCATGTAGATCAAATTACGGAAACAAACAAGGTACATAAAACATTTATTGTCAATATGACACTTCTTAAAATAAAAATTCCTGTTCTTATTTATCTAAAAATTCCAGCTAAGATACGTTCTTTATCCGATCAAGATCTTAACGAAAGTTCAAAGAAAGGGGATTGAATTCAACTATATAATAACAACTATAGGAAATGAGATATCTGGAGAATGTTACAATGCCTAACGGTGATAATCACAATGTTTGTGGCTGGAGATAAAGTTTATTTATTCGTATGCACGTATTGTATATATATTTAGTAAATGTGTTAAAAATTTACTAAAGCTTACGGAATGTTAATTAAAAGAACATGATAAGTTTTATCCTATCCTATGAATACCTAATATAAACCAATATATACTATATATATATAAATATACATATATATATATATATATATATATATAATATATATATAAATATATAATATATATTATACTATATAATATATATAACTCACTTCATCATTGTCATTAGCCTATGAAGATCGTCTTTACGACATGCCACACATTATGAAACGGAAATACCACGGACTTTTCACTTCTGTCTCTTATCAAATGTGTTATATCTCATCCCCATTCCTGGACGTTTGGATGCAAGTCTGTAACAATCCCAAGCTCTTCACGTCACATGACCAACATTCCATTATATTTTGAGCGAACCTAGGGTGGGAAAGAGATTAGTTGTGATATAACCTTTGGTGAGTGATCAGTTATAGAGTATAGTGCGAAAATAAATGTCTCTTTCGGGCTTGTATAATTTACAGGGAATGATCACCTTGAATATTCCATTGTTCAATAAACGATGAAGTTATTTTCACAAAATGTGTGTTCAATATGAGTTTAAAGCAGTAAGCCAATAGCGATTACACTGACCTGCGGCGGGAGGGGGCTGATGTGGGGCGTTTTCACTACTTCTTTATTGACTTACTGCCTTAGGGTCAATAAAGGACATTTTTAATAAAAAAAACTTTTTTTTAGTAAAAACGTAAAATGTTTAAAAAACCTTTTAATAATGAAACCAATTTTCTATAAATAAATAAAAATGTTTCTGTTTCAATTTCAATGTTCAATAAATAATGAAGCTATTTTCATAAATTGTAAAGCAGTAAAGCAGTAAAGCAGTAAAGCAGTAGCGCATGGACTGCGGGTCATGGAGGCTGATGTCGGGCGTTTGCCCTACTACCTTATTGACTTGCAGCCTTAGAGTCAATAAAGAAACATGTTTTTAATAAAAAAAAAAAAAATTTAGTAAAAACATAAAATGTTTAAAAAAGCTTTCAATAATGAAACAGGTTTTCTATAAATAAGCAAAAATGCTTCGGTTTAAAATAAAATGTTGGGTTCTACTTTTGAAAAACAGGTTATATGAAAAGAAATTAAAAATATAAATATAATAAACATTTTATTAAAAATATAAGGGGTATTCGTAGAACACGGAACATATTGCATAAAGTTATAGAATAACGTCACAACTAGAATATTAAAGTGTTTGCGCGAAAATATTGCGCTTGAGAGCTCACGCGTCGGTTTCGGGCAGGATCGCTTGGATCGCGTCTGCGGGCCCTCGCGCCGCAACCAGTTAACCAAGATAAGATTGAATATGGTGACTACTACTACAAAAACTTTTACCGCTGCTACCAATGGTAGAGGAATTAGGACAACGTATTCGATATTAGCATCCTTCATTATATAGGGTTCGATGTAATATACATTAGAAAAATCTAAAGCAAGTTTTGATTCAACAACCCCCACTACTACTGCTCACTTCCCTCCCCAATTCCAATCTGCCTCCACTCAAGAGTCAGTCTGACTCTTTCTCGGACTCCGACTAATTCCTCAGTTATGCACTCTATACTTTTTTCTTTTCTCATCTGGAACCCCCAAGAGGGGCCTTAGACATCTTTGACGGTGTTGAAACCAATAAGATCAAGTTCTATGGGTTCGTTAACCTAGGGAAGGACACCTTACTCTGACTGTTTTAGGTTTGCATACAGATTTTAAGATTAGGTTCCAACACCGGGGCTGGAGCCGCATCGTGATCCGCAATATGAGTCAGCTCAGACTCTAATTATTTTGCTGAAACATGTCGGCAGCTTATTTTTCACCAAGCTAAGGCCATAACCAAGTTAAAGGGCTCACCACTCACTTGCAAAGGACGCAGTGCCTGTATCGGTATGAAACCATGGTGCAGAAAAGCTGACATTAAAAGCTATATGTACTCCAAGTTTGAAAGGGCTCCGAAGATTATTTCCCTCTCAATCATGAAGGGACTGATATATATATATATACTACTATATATAGTATATATATATATATTATAGGAAATATATATATATATACTATATAATATATACCTATATATATATATATATTATATATATATATAATATTATAGTAATAACGCCAACTACATATAATATAGTATCTTATATATATATATACTATATATATATATTATACTATATATATTAAAAAACGACATGTACATTACGACTACGATTATTATATATTGTAAAGGGCGAGAGGAAATGAAAAGAGGAAAAAGGAGATAAGTTCAAAGAAGGTAAATTTTCGAGAGCCTCAAAGACCGCAGATAACAAACTGTGACCTGATATAGCGTCTCAAAAAAAACTTTGAATTGAAAAAATCACGCGTCATAGAAGGTAATTTTAAGTTCAGTGGCCTAAAGCGCCAGTAAACCATTATTATATACCGATGTTAGAACCCGTTTAAATCATAACATATTGTGCTTGTATTATTTAATTAGCAAAAAACCTAATAAAATCTAAAATAATATTAAATCCCTTATATATAGTAAAATTAAAATATATTAAATATTTTAAACTTTGGAATTGTTTGACTCGACTATTAGATATACTATACTATAGTACCAAATATAATATTAATATATATAATATACCACTATATAATATATATATGTTATATATATATATATCATTATATACCATATAATATTATAGTATATTAAATATAATATATTACTTTAAACCGTAGCGTTCAATTACAAAATAAAAAACTCAATATTACGTATCTGTTCAACGCGAGGATCAAGAAGTGTTTTTGTGCTTACGTTTTTTAACTTTTCTCACTTTACATATTATTAGGCATACATGCTACACATATTTACTGTTACGTACGGGTTTTAGCCTTTACTTTTGCTTTCAAAGTCATTTAATGTAAACCAATGACTAGATTTTTTCTTTTAATTTGCGTAAGTAAATTTGCGCAGTTGAGGGAGTGCTGTGTGAGTTTCTTAGCTTATCTAGGTTTTACATTGTTAAACTACTACTTACTTGAACTACGGTTTAGATTTTCTATTCTACTATTTGTAACATAAACGCGTTTATAATTTTTTTATTCTTTAAGTTCTAACACGAAGCGTCATTATATATATATATTTAGTTTGTAAATTTTATGTATATGTATTAATTTATTTACTGTATAGATTTAGTTTATGTTAAATTTTTATATCGACTCCTCCTTTTGTTTTAGTCCGCTTTGTCATATTATTGTTTGGTAGTGTGTGTGGAGAGAGTGGAGTGAAGCTGTGATGTCTCACAGTGAGATAGAGAGTGTGCAGGAGAGAGAGAGAGATGATAGAGAGAGAGAGGGAAGAGAAGAGCGAGAGAGAACGAGAAGAGAGAGATTTACGAGAGAGAAGAGATTAGATGGCAGGTTTGTATTGAAGCGCGGAGGCTTTCTATTGGACTTCACCAACAATTTCCGTGGCTTTAAAGCTAAGCTTGCCTCTGTGGAATATCACCTCTTACCTCTAGCCCTACCTTTTGCTCTATGTTGCAGGAACTCAGATGGGCTAAGAATCTCATCCCTCTAACTCTTTAATGTATCAAACTAATAAACTTCATTCTATTTCCGTCTGAAGGGTGGGATGTAGTGCCTGATGATAAACTATTAATTACTCCTGCTAACACGTCTCGTTGATCTCGAATCTCCTAACTTCCGATGTTCTTGTGGCTCAAATCCTTCTTCTAATCTACTACAATATCTTGTTGCTTTGCCTACTGTTCTCCTTAATAGAACAGATTTCACTCCTTCTCTTGAATACTCATTACTATTTCTCACGAGATCTGTGTCATCATCAGTTCTAGTCCACAATACTGAGGTGCCTCTATTCTAGGATTTCAGTACCACAACAGCTGAAATGGTTGGCGATACCTTCATACCGATTTATGCTGGGGAGTGAGGCCGAAATCATTCAGCCATTCTCAACGATCGGAACACGTAATTTAAGAACCCCACACAATTCCGGAAATCGCCTCAACCCGATTACCGAATGAGACAACACACTTGACTATGTTTCACCACATTAGTCCTTGCCTTCTCTCTATCAATACACCACCTTCGCTCCTATGGTAAATCTGACCACAACCTAATATATCTCTTAATTTAATACTTTCTCTTCCAACAGCTCCATCCTGCCCTACTCCTTTTTTATGCCACTTTGTATCGGGCGATTAGGGGCTTTGGCGTTGCTTCTAACGCTCAACACTATATTGGAATGACTTGCTAATGTCACTCCCGGCGGCTGACGCATTCGACTTCTCGACCGATAACCCCAAGGAGTGGGAGCAATGTAATCGTTATGGCGGATGACAGTTCATTCCTCCTTCGACTAAATCTTTCTTCCTCATAATCCATGGTCCGATCGTGCTTGTCCTCTGGCCATCATCCCAGACATAGAGAGACAGACTTGCGATATCGGGAAGCGAAAATTAACTCGTTCGCTTCTACATCATCCTAACGCTCATTCTGTCATAATCACAGCTGAGAACACTCGCTAATGACAGGATACTATATCGCACGAGCAAAGAAGCAAGGAGCTTATTCTAAATACAATTACGAAGTGCGCTACCTCCTTGGTTCTCATACTGATAAATCTTTCTGTGATTAGGCAAAAATCCTCATACATAACTTCTGTCATTCTGCCCTTCTGTCCATCCTAATCAGATTGATGGCTCACCAATCAGCTAATCTCCAACTGAAAAGGCCAAGCTCTTCGGCCTCCTTTCCTATTTCTCTAACATTCAACCCTCGACGATTCTGGCATTCCTCACTCCCTCTCCTTCTTCTCCTCTCAGTGTCCTATTGTTCTTTGCCTCGTGCCCAGTTACATCCTGAATCGGGTGCAAAGTCTCCTTGAGATCTATGACGTTAGGAAGGCGGGGCCGGATGGCATTCCTCCCAGTTTTGAGGGAGTGGCTTACGTGCTGACCCCGCCATCGTTACAACTGTGGATTCATAGATGTACAATTCGCAGAGTCTA
>JABUQX010091615.1:0-37631 GCA_015478945.1 Trachelipus rathkii | reverse complement strand
TAGAATTATCGTAACTGAAATTGGAAGGTACTCAGAAATGGCTGTCTCTACTGATTACATTAAACTACCTAAGACCAAAAACGCCGTTTAAGGGGATTAATCCTTTTAAGTTCCCGGTTCAAAAACTTAGGGAAAACGGGTCTCAGCCGAGCCTTAGCAAGCTAAACTGTGACACATGTGTCAAAATCTAATGATTGAATGGAAATTTCCAATTCAAATACCCGACATGAACTTGATTTCCGGCCGGCTGGAGATTCTCAATCCTGATCCTCGATCCTAAAACAAGCCTTTGTCACTGACGTGCAGGGCGTTCCTCTAAATTAAAAAGAGTGAAACTCCTCCGGAGTTGGGGGCCTTGACCAAGTCAGCAGCTTGGGGTCCAAAGTCAGCAGCTATAGAAAAAGCGCCCAAAAAAATTTAAAGTCGCCTTTGAACATTACTTAAAGTTGCCAGATTAGCCGACAAATGCTGGCAGCGTTATTTGGCTCGATCGATAGCTGCGAAGAATCACTACGTACATTATATTATATATTAGTATATATTATATATATATATTATTTATATATACTATAATATACTAATATAATTCATATATATAGTATATATATATATATTTTATGGCAGACCTCCGAAAGCATTACATGTTAAAACAACCTATAAAAAAAACAACTACCAGACCATAAATTGACATTCTTATTGATTTCAGCCAAAGCCAATTTCATCGATGAAAACTTAAAAACAATTTCATTTTATATCAAATATTATTAACACACCTTAAATATTAGTATAAATCTGAGGTGGCAGCTACGTTCTCATTACAACGCTTCCAATCCTCCGGCCAGTCAAGTACGAGACGCAGTAGAGTTGGGACCCAAGTATTGTTTTTTTATTATTTATTACTCTGGACTGTGTTTTATTCCTTTTTAGGGGGCTTCGCCGCGAGCACAGACGGGGGACGAATCCCATCTGTCGTACCTCGGTAACGGAGCGGGACCCGGGGAGAAACCCCTAACTCTTGTCCATCCTTGTGGTTTCACCCTTGGGATCAATCTTTTCTTAGTAAAAAAAAAAAACCGACACTTGGCAACCTTAACGTTCACTCGTAGCGATGGAGCCTCCTTCGTTCTTCAAAAAAAGAATCGCCATTATATAGACAGAGCTAGTCCAACTACTTTAACAGTCTTTTTTTAATTTATGGATAATGATGCATCTCACTGATTTAATAAAATGATTAATTCTGATATTTCCTTGTAGCAGCAGTTATACGTTTTGTGTTACACACTCGGCTCGCTGATTGTATGCTTTCGGCAGCATACCACACTATATAACTGACGCTTTATAATAATATTAGGTCATAGCTACAATATACTATGTGCATATAATTAATATACAGACTGTACTATCTATCCACATATATATCATATATAAGGACCAAAAGTTTATCGAATTGACCTTTCGATCTAAAGTAAATTTTTCCAATCGTTTAAGCCGGATTTAAATATAAACTACTATAAAATTATATAATATAAATCAGTAGGAAAATATATTTTGAAGTTATAATTCCCAAAAAGTATTACAAATATTGCATGTTTTACATTTATGACGCGAGAATTTTTAGACATTGACCCAATGTTAGACTCATAACGGCATGCTCATCGCCTTGAGTTTTTCATCAAGTTCTTGGTTTGGCACTTCATCTTGGTAGTACTTGAGTTTTCTTCCTAAAATATATATAATTCATCTATAATATAATTATATATATATATTAATATATATAGTATTATATATATACTATAATATAGTGATATATATAATATTTTGGCTAAGGTGATTACACGGCAAAAGGGGGGCTCGAGCCGACGGAGCAGAAGGGTGGACGATTTTCCATACCCCGTAGGGGAGGGCGGAGAACCCCCGCGCCCATAATACCAAAGAGCCGGGGGTCGCGAGACCTCCCGAGGGGGGAACAAGCTCCTATTCACCCTATGTCGTTCCCGCGAAGGCCGAGAGACCCCGACTCCTGCCATCTTTGCCGGATTACCCTTGGTCATTTTTGAAGGTTAAAAAAACAAAAATTAATAAAAACAATGACGGAGTCGTTAAACGTAACGGTCCGTATAATAATTGAATCATAAATCCCTATACCATAGAAAGTCAATATGTCAGAAAAAGATACCTGTACTATTTTTTTTTGGCTAACGAGTAACCGTTCAAAAGGTCCATAAATAGACTTTCTTCCATATATAGTATTAATATATATATATATATATATATAAACTCAATATATATTACTAAAGAATATATTATACTTATCATATAATATATATATATATCCTATACTACCTATACTCTACTATATATATGCGACGATTTTCAAATATCGGGACCATTGTTTCCCTTTTTCTCTATCTCATTATTTTCTTCGTATTTATCTGCCGTACTATCGAGTTTCGACGCCCTCCTTGGTTTCCCAGACATGAGCGTAGTTATAAAGTTAAGATACTTTCCCTTTCCAATAACGGAGGGAGCTTCGTTAATTCAGTGATTTGTTTAACCAATGTCCCATTCTCCTCACGTCCGAGATTCGAGGTCACTCGACACCTAGTACTCCAAGATATGCAACATCTTACGTAAAACCAATGCCCAATAGCGCACCCTTTTTCACCTTTGTTTTTCAGTCGCATGCTGGTTCTCTTACTGATCTGATCGCATTCGCTGCTTACACGGTGTATTCTTGTTGGTGCATGTGTTTATGTTTTGTCTATGTCTCTTCAATCTTATTTGAAGCAAGGGCCTAATAACACATACATACATACGATCTTTATTAATTTAGTGCATTCTATTGTTAATTATCTAATGTGCATGTTGACTAACAATAATTATGTGTTGTCGTGCTTTATAATCAGTCCTGGTTATAATTTACGTCAACCTATCCTACAGTAAGGCAGTGTTGTGTGTAGTATCAATCGGGGTGTACGTGAGGAAACTCAGGTGGAGGGACTCCCATCCTTTGTTTCTACACACCGAAGCTTAGACGATATAATGCTATTCCTGCTGAAGAAACGAAACATTCTCCTACTGTCAATATTAAAGTGGCCTTTAGATGAAATTTGTCTCTCAGTTCATCTAATAGAGATACATCAGACACTCCGCTTTCCTGTACTTTAGCCTTTGCTTGCTTTATACCTATATTGTCCTTCCTGAGGCAATCTTGGGAATTTACTGTATATTTCCAGAGTTTCTTCCGCTTTGTAGATGGAGTTGTACACAGTACATGTGTGCATGTTTCGTGTACGCCTGTACTGTTTAGCAAGAATTCCACTAGAAACAGGGAGGCGCAAAGGAGGCCTTCCTTCGTCACACGACAAACTTATATTCGTATTAATATATATCATTTATTTTTTGTACCACGGCATTCTATATCTATTTATTTGGTGTTTGTTGTGTGTTCGGTGGTATGCGCGTGAGGATAAGGAGCGTCATGACCTGTATGTGTGGTGATTGTTTATAGACAAACACACAGAAGTGATAACCCTAACTACGATAAAGAAAAAGGGGCGATAAAAATTAGAGAGAGAGGAGGGGAGCATGCAATACCCCTTTTATTCGACTCAATATCTCCCCCATTTTATCGTAGGTTAAAGGCAAATTCCGATAGTTGGCGCTCAACGTTTAATACCTATCCCCCACCCCCGTTTGGCACATCGCAGTGCCAGCGCGTTGACCCTCATCTTGGATTATTACATATTTCGGCGCATGAGCTTTTGCCTTTGCCGGCACTGGCCCTCTGTCTACGCGTTCCTCTTTTCGCCTCGTATTCGAATTATTGAGTTATGCCCGCTTTCTCCGGGGAGATTGCGAGGAACGTACCCGTTCCACGTTGAGTTAATTTATGACTTATGAGTTCACCGAAGGAAAATTGAAATTGAAATTGCTATTTGATTTCAATTGATCTTCGACTTGGATATTTTTCATTTTATTTTGGTTTTTTTCTCTCTTCGCAATGAAGAGGAGCCTTGAGAACACGTGCTTTATAATAATTACATCATATTGTTAAGGAATCGGTTTCTTTGAAAGCAGAATTAATTTGAAATTGAGGGAAATGGCAGGATTATTTCTCAATTGATTCCTAGTTTTGCTTCAATTCAATTGTGATGCTTTATTAATTTTTTTATGTTACAGTTCATTCGCTTGACCTTTTAAGGAATACAATAGGAATCTTGAAATCTTGTTTCGGTGTGGAATTTCCTTTTTGTTGTTTTTTTATTTTTGGTTTTATTCTCTTTTTGGTTTCTTTCTTTATTGCTCTTATTATATAATTATTATTATTATTATTATTTATTGACTGATGTATATTATTATTGATTATTCATTAATTATTATTGATTATTTATCATTATTTATTATCTATTATTATATTTATTAGTTCTGCCTTGGTATAATAGTGTTGAGGACGAGACTCCGTACATGCTTACTGAGCGTGTGTGTAATTAATAAGTTTGCTCTTCCTCACACACAAATAAAATGGTAAATAGGCTTGTTTTTTTTTCATACAAACAAATTTTTTTTTCCCCTTTCCATACACACACCACGGCCCCGGAATCATTAGGGGGTCGGTATATTGAAGGATTTCTTTTTACTTTTTGTATTTGCTTCTGTCCCTTTTAGCACTTTGATTCATGTATATTATTATTATTGTTCATGATTATTATTATATATATTGATTAATTATTATATTCTTATTTAGTTAATTATTATTATTATATTATTCATTATTTATTACTATTATTTATTATTAACATTATTATTATTATTATTATTATTTTATTATTGATTATTACATTATTAGTATGGCTTTTTCTTCCTAGTTTGTTGTAATAGATCATACTTAAGTATCTAACATGTAAATACTATAACCTAAAGTAGTTTTTAATCTCATTTTCTTTTGTATGCTAAGGATATTTTGAATTTTCTTGTATACATCGTTTTTTTAATGTTGCCCGCTTTTTTAGAATCGTAATCTTTCATTCTATTTTTTAATTAATTTTTTCTTTATTATTTGGTTAACTGTTTCAGTCAAAGTAAAACGCGTTTACTTTGGTGGGACGTGCTATTAATATTTTAATATACCTTTCCTTTTTGGTATTTAATTAAGAACATAATACTTATGACAAGGTCGAAGCGGAGGCAAAGCGGCTAGTCCATGAGAATTCCAATTCAGGGCGCAGCGCGAAAAGAGGAAGGGTCCATTAGGAAGCGAGATACCAAAAGCAAGAACGACGACGGCACCAGACCTTCTTGTCTATCCCGGAGTACCATCAGAGCTGAGGGTCAGCAACAGCCACTGTGAGAACATATCTAGATTATGAAGAATGTGGATTCGACGGACACCAAAAGAGCTCAGGGCTCTAAACGAGTTCGTTATATCTCAAAGAGCTCGATCTCAGGCTTGCCTCTACCGAACTGAAAATTATTATGCAGCTCCCGAGGCCTCTCAGCGTCTTATCCTCACACTTCAGTGCAATTATGAACGACATCAGTTATAAATTGACGAGCAGTGACAAGATCTTCAAGACTCCTGAAAGTTCATATCATTGCGCACGACTACAGAATGTTTAAACTTCAATAGGATGATCAAGGAACAAATAAATCGTGGATGGAAATTATCTGAACTCTATGAAACAAATCTCAATAAAGGTTTCTCTTACTTCTTCTTCACGAGAATGCGTTGTTGCTCTAGGAACAACCATAACTTCGGTCTTTTAAGGCCTCCTCCTGCTAAAAAACTACCACTATTTGATGACAATTCACTTGAATTTCACTCATTTTTTGGAATCTTTGAGCACAGTCAGAAAGCTCGCGGTCCTATAAGGAAATTATATAATTGAAACCTTCTTTCGCACTGCTTTAAGCCGCCAAGTTAATGGCGAAAACTTTGTTTCCGGATCCCTCCACTGGGGGCGGGACCGAGAACTGACCAGGTATTGTTCTGAAGCCAGGCCTCAAAAAATCGATTTTCGGTAACAAAGTTAACGGTCATCTGAGCGTAATTTTGAAATTATTGTGACTGCTCATTCCGTGAATATTCAAATCATGAGGAGCCTGGTATAGATTTAAAGCAGTTTGTTCTGCTAGTAGAATCCTTAAGCAATAAGGAGATGAATATTGGTGATTGTAAAGTGTGCTAATCAATCTCTAGGGTTCACCTCTTAGCTCAAGAAAATACCCAGGGCGATAAAGACAACAGTACCCTGGGCCAGGCCAAAGAAAACTGACCCTCTACGGGACTTTCTCGTTGGAAATCGGTAGTCACAGTCCTCTCTTATTTGAGGCATCTAGAACAAATTCTTCCGTAAGTCAACAGAGCCAAGGAGACCAGGGATCATCTAGGAAGTAACACTTCACAACATTACCAAAATCAAACAAGCGAATTGCCAATTGACACCATCTATGGGTTTCAACAATTTTGACTACTACCGGAACAAAATCCCACTCTACAAAACAGCCTGCTCAAAATGCGGCCCCCCAGTCAAAATACTGGGGATAAAGTCATAATATGTAGATTTTGTAGAAGACCGCATCTATCCCTTCGGGTGTCTTGCCGGGTCGACACCAGAATTGAGAAACAGTTGCATTAAGACCCAAGGTTGGGTGAAGTGACTTTGGCTCAGAAACCACGACCACACTACGAAATTCAAAAACAAAGGCCTTGTTACGGTGCTCACGGCAACCGATATCCCATGTAGTGATTCGGTCGTCAAATGGAAACCAAGCCCAATCGAGTGCAATCGGCTCGCCCACACAGACACACCCACGTCTCCCCGCTATCCTCCTCAGAGACTTGAATAATGTGACGAACAGCCTCTCAGAAATAGAGGAGCCCTGCTTCTACATCTCGCAGACTTATCCATGTTTATATAAGGAGACACAAGACTTATCTTGTAAGAGCGCTGTATGAGTCAAAGCCTCGCTCACGCAGTCTCGTATTCATTCGCTCGGTCCGTAAGAAGCATCTGCAATTGTTCTCCTCACTCCACAAATTCGTATACGCTATCAACGGCCCTCAATTCAAGAATTGGCCCGGCACGTGGCGTGATGTCGTGACTTTACAAATTAAAGACGGAAGATGGAACCATTTCCATCTCTGCTATCGTTGTGCGATCACCTCTCTCCACGATATTCAACCCTGGATTCGGTCAAGACACAAGGATGTACGTAGACTCATGTCAAAGTTAGCCAACCTTTATCCCCACTGGAAATCAGCGTGACGAGTGTGGGTACTCGTGGGCGCGCCCTTCCCCTATTTTTGAAGTCATATGAGACTTTCCGCGGAATTACCTATGGATACACGTTTCGGCACAACATTTATGGGGGAAATTACCGTTTCGTTTCCCAGCGATTCTAGTTCACAGGTTGTCGTTGTTTCAACCGTATCGGGACGAAGTTCGACCATCTATGACGATTTAGAATCCCGAGAACAAACCCCTTCAACATGGAGCAGCCACCCCTCCCTCACATAGCGAAAAGAATCGCGCTGACATCTTCCTTTTTTAGCGATGAGAGAGGTGGAAAAAAACCAGCAGTTTCCTTCCAGTGCGCCCGAAGAAGAGGAAGGAGAGAGAAGACTTCTCCCCATTGAGGCATTATGGCCGACTTGGTCTCTTTGGCACACACTTGACGCATTGTCCTACGACATGACGAATTCGCCGAAGCGGAAAAATCAACTTTAGCAGCTCATCCGCGCACGGACAAACTTCCTCTTTGGAGCGCCGGCCCCGAAAGGAATGTTGTTTCGGTTATCGGCAGCGCGAGGTCTAATACACCCTCCACTCCCGGGATAATCTTACGTCTTTCAAAGCACGGACTTCCCTACAGCGTTCTTAAAAAACTATAGATCTGATGCTGAACTCTCGTTACCACCTGCGTTTCTTCGACGTCTATCCCCAGCGATCAGCTTTCCAGGGCTTCATAGAACGAGGTGAACTCCGCACTACCCCTAATTCCGATCCTGAGGGCAAAACTACATATACTTACCCCATCATGGGTCTCGTAAAACCTCATTTCTACCACCAGGACTAAAGACTAGCTCTTCGCCCACCTTGTCGGTCTAGCAATTCCAAGCTCAAACCGAATGTCTTCACAGTGGCCTCTCTCTTATTACGGACTTAGGTAAAATCCTCCTCAAGTTCCGCTTGAGACGTTATGCCACTTCTTCAGACTGAGAGAGGCATTTTTAGGGCATCCGTCTGGCACCAACCACAGATAAGGATTCTTTGATAAGAGGTATACGTACAAAGGTCCCAAGACCTGAGTCCCATAGTGACTTACCGTTTTAAGTCCGTTTTATTGGGGGCCACATGCAGGCCCAACTTATTGTTGACTGGCTGCTTGATATCACAAATCAGTCAAGCCTCAGATACTGGCTTAACGAGGACATTATCCTCAAGATCAAATTTGATCGTCGACAACTCTTCGGACCTTGGACTCCGAAGAAAGAGTAACGTTTTTTTCTGTTCAACAAGAATCTCGTTGCAAAGGCTGGTCTCACACTACGAGAATGGACACTCAAATTCACAAACTTGCGAACACCGAGTCAACAAGCAATTAAGTTTGCGGTTGACTGAACCACCATTAAGTTTTGGGGTTGGAGGTGGGATACAGGTTGACGAGCCACTCTCGGCGTACAGTCACCAGACAATGACGACGGAAGCATGACACTAAAAGGAAGATTTCTCCATAATATACGTCGCAATCGATCCCTTGAGTAGATTATCACGGTAGTGATCCGAAGGAGAGACGTCCATCAGAAATTACTGGAAAACCGAATTAGATTGGGCATCAAAATCCAGAGGAGTCTTAGAAAGGCAGGAGCAGGCCCAAGCAATAGCCTGAATCCTCATTGCCTAAAGTTAAGCTTCCTCGGCAATTCATATTTTCAGGGAAGTGGACTACATGCGTTCTCAGAGTGCTTCGAAGGCTGCGTCTATGGCATGTAGTCTACGTCGCTTCCTGACTTAGACACTGACCTTAGATCAAGTTCATACACCTACCTTCCAATATTCTCGTTCATGCCTAAGTCATACGGTTTCTCCATAACAGGCAGCCTCCTACCACCACGTTGAATCAATGGAGCATTACCTCACCCGGATTCTCAAATTTATTCTCAGTGCTTTGAGGGTCTATTAAAGAGTTACGTAAATCTATGCTGGAGTATAGTCAACGCGCTCTTGCAAATGGATCATTTTACGAAGCACTTCCTACTTTCAACCAAAATAGAGTAGAAATGAAAATTAGAAAAATATTTCGCCGTCAGCAGAGTGGAGAGTACGTCCTACCAAAGCACACCCAGCCACCGCTGCTTCCCGTGGATCAGCTATAAAATATTATTTTCAGATTATGGCAAAGAGGACACCTGGCTTTTAAAAGCCATCTGAGGCCTACATGGGCCGAACATCCATCATTATCGGAAGACACCTTGGAGAGAGGAGAACAATATTACTGTACCTACTACAGTTAGCAGGAAGTCCAGAAGGTTCCCTCTAGAGTTGAATAAGTATCTCGTCACTCGACAAGCGTATATCGCATTACTGACCTGTAGTTATCGATGCATTCAGCATCTGTAATGAATAGCGGAAGCTGTTAAAGCGCGTTGATCAAGACCCATACTAGAACAGTGTTCTCTCAACCAATGTTTCGCATATGAAGTAAGAACACAGTATGGGCAGAGTGGTTTATTGGATTTCGAACACTTCAAATTAGAACCACTTTTCAACCCGAAAATAATCTTGCATGTCGAGATACTTACCCCTCACTCAATTAACTAAACAGTTAAGTTTGAATGTGGAGGATGTTCTTAGGTGTGATAAGAGACTTAATAATGCCTTACTTCGCGAAGGGATCACCAAGATTCCCTATCACTGCCTTCCAAACACAATCCCCATTCTATTAAGCTTATTGTACTGGCATTTCAGATACACTCGTCTACCAGCATATGGAATTTCAGAACTTCTTTGATCATTGTCGACGTTATCTATTTTACACGCATGCGGCAGACTGATAAAGAATGATCAGTCCGAACCTGTGTGTTGAGTGCAACGCCTCCCCCCAAGCAGGTCCGATTTTCGCCTGCTCCTCTTGCAAGGCTTTGCCTTAGCATCTCGTTGTTGGTGGAGGCAAAACCCTCTCACAGTCATTGGAGCTGGATTCTTTACCGGATTACTTCAATGTGAAACTTCGAGAATGCCATCACTGAAGTGTTATCATAGTCTTTTACTTGCGCTGTTACCCGGGCCGTTCCACTGGAGCTCCGCCTCCATAATAGCACCGAAGTCTTTCTTGAGGGCGCTACGTAGGGTCATGGGCAGACGTGGTACTCCTTCTACTAAGCTATACTGCGGACAACGCGACTAAATTTCTCAAGCGGCGTCTCAGTATTACAAGATTTGCGTACATTACCATCCGTTAGAGATCTTGTTTGACACACAAACTCCATTACTTGGAATTTACACCGCCTCTAGTAGGCCACTATGGTGGGTTCTTTAACGTTAATCCGGGTTACACTAAAACCCATCTAAGACGAATTTCTTAAAACATACTTTGTCACTTTTGACGAGTTCTTACACAGTTCTTGCTGAGGATCGACCAATATTCTTAACTGTCGACCACTACCTTTGGGGAGACCGAGCCTTCTTGGCGGAGGTGTAGCCTTCACACCTCGACAGCTCTACTCGTGGTTATAAGACTAACACTCTTCCCTATCCCAGAAGAGTTTCTAGAGTCGGACACTGACTTTCACGGCGACCCGGTCTAAATTAAATAAAAGGTATCGGTACACGCTTTCGCTTAATTCCCAAATTCCAGTGTGCATGGAGTAGAGACGTTTTTACGTATCTTAAGCAATCTGGGAATGTTTGCTGGACACAAATACCTAAAACATTGACTATCGGTGATAGTAGATCTTGGTGGGGGATGTGAGTCCTCGTAGTGGAAAAATAAGAGAATAATAGATAATAAAAAACCCTTCCAACCTTCTCCTGAGCGGTACGTCCGAATCAGTTCACTTAAAGTACAAAGAATGGGAGAGAGTCACGGCGAGCTATAGTGTCTATACCCTTTAAAGTCCATTCTAATATTTTTATTTAGATGACGCGTCCTCTTTAAAGGAACCTACCTCGACATTGGGTTCCCAACCGGAGAGAACTACACGTCAAGCTCACATTCTAGCGAAACAACGCATTAAGGCTATTCTTTCAGATGAAGAATAATCGGAACAATTTTTTTTTGTCCTTTGACAAAATACAAATGTTCTACAATTAGACATTACGTACACTGCACAGTAACGTCCTTTATCTTGTGCTCCATAGACACAACTATAGAACTTTTATCTTGGATTCCTTGTACTCAGGGGGGAGTTTGATGACATCTGCTTTAAACATGGTACAAACTTAATATTTTAAGCTCGCTGTGGCCTGCAAACCTTTCGAAGCTTTCAGGGCAATTGTTGGCCGTTCATTTTTTTTATCATATCTCTTTTTAAAAACTGAATTATCCTAGATCCCCTTCTTGTTGGTCACGTTTCCGTAGGTGTTTGGATGGGCGTATCACGTGACATCGCCGGATAGAGAAATTCCTGGAACTTTAAAGAGGTGACAACCCCTCTTATATATTTCCCTTTAATATGAAGGAATGACATTCTCTTTTACAATACTCAATCATCACTTTACTTCTGGGGAATCGTAGAGTGTGTGTATGTCTTTGGCGTTCCCAAAGGCCACGTTCCTTTCGAAGGGGGGTATTTATTTGCCTTGCCAGTTTAATTACATCAAAATACTGTCTGGCGCAGTGGGATGGGTAATCACTTAATCACTTAATCACTTAATCATTTGAGAATTTAGAGCGTCCTACAAACGCGACTGAGACTGATAAATGGTTGAGCGTTTACAGGTCATTGAATAAGTGAACCATTTCATTTGTTTGCCATCCATATCTCCGGAAGAATGGAGCCTTGCATATTTCTCATTTTATTTGCAATACTATAACATACGTCTTCAATAAACTTATTTCCCCTTCTCTTCGGTGGAGCTTAATGTCGACGATTTTTCAAATATCAACCATTTGTTTCTTTTTTATTGATATTTTATTTATTTTTATATTTTACTGCCACTATTACAATTATTTTAATTATTTGAGATATTAGTTGCAACCAAGTTAAAGAATTTCCTTTTCGCAATAAGACGGTAAAGGAAATCAGGATTTGTTTAAAATGCCATTCTCTCACGTCCGAGATTGAGGTCATCGCACCTTATTCCAAGATTGCAACATCTTTAGCAACCAATGCCCAATAGCGCACCCTTTTTTTCACCTTTGTTTTTCAGTCGCATGCTGGTTCTCTTACTGATCTGATCGCATTCGCTGCTTACACGGTGTATTCTTGTTTTAGTGCTGTGTTTGTGATTTGCCTTTGTCTCTTCAATCTTATTTGAAGCAGAGGCCTCAATAACATGTTTCACATCTTTTATTAATTCTAGCATCTTCATGTGAATTTCTAATTGCACTAGTTGTAAATAATAGTGTGTGTGTCTGCTTTTATTAAATCAGTCTCTGGTTATACATATTTACGTCACCCTACCTACAGTAAGTCAGTGTTGTGTGTATGTATCAATCGGGAGTGTACGTGAAGAACTCAGGTGAGTACTCCATCCTTTGCGTTTTACACACGAGCTTACGAGAATTGTATTTGTGAAGAAACAAACATTCTCCTACTGTCAATATTAAAGTAGCTTTTAGATGAAATTTGTCTCTCTTCAGTTTCATCTAATAGAGATACATCAGACACTCCGCTTCTTCCTGTCTTTTAGCACTTGCTTTGCTTTTACCTAGTCATTCTCCTTTGAGGATCTTGGGTAGTTTGATCCCTGTACTAGTTTCCCAAGACGCGGTGTCTTCGCTTCTGTAGTGGAAACTTGGTACCCATTACATGTGTGCATGTTCGTGTACCGCCTGTATGTCTTTAGCAAGCAGAATTCCATAGAAAGAGGGAGGGGCACAAAGGAGGCTTCACTGCTTCACACTACAAACATTAATTCCCGTAATATATATTATATCAGTTTAGATGGTTTGTTTTAATATTCAGAACGAGTTAAGAGTTTTAGGTTGTACATCGATTTTTTTTTCGATCTATTCAACGGGCAGTATAGGAGCGACAAAGCGCTGCAATAAGTTTTTTATATTTTAAAACTAACGAAATACCCCAGATTAAATCGCCAAGATGCTCAAGTCAGGGTTCTCCTCGCCTCGCGGGGAAAGACGGGGACTTCGTCCCCCCTCTGTCCCCAGTCGTCGACTCAATTATATTGCTAATAAAACAAAAAAAAAAAAAAAAATGAGCAACATCAGTAGTAGTAAGTTAAGTGATATAAAAAGCAACATGTTGCAACTTTTTCTCTTCCTTTATTGGAGTTTAAGTTACACATCACAGTGTATGGTTAGACGATTAGGGTTCAGCGATATTTCGGTATGTAACATTTTTATGTAACAACCGCCTTTTAAAGGGAAAGTGCCCATTTATTTTGTGGTACAACGGCTTTATATCATACTATTTGGTGTTTGTTTGTGGTGTGCCTATCCTTGGTATACAAGCACCCTTACATGTCGCGGATGTTACAACAAACAGAAGTCGTTTAGCTCCTTAACATACGTATATAAGGAAAAAGGGAATAAAAATTAGCAGAGGAGATTTGGGGGCTGCATTTTACCCCTTTTATTCGCTCATATCCCCCCCATTTTATCGTAGGTTAAAGGTAATGACTATAGTAATATATATATATACTATATATATATCTAATAAATATATATATTATAATACTTAATTATATAATAAATATAAATATTACATATATAAATATATAAACATATTATAACTCCTCAAATCTCAGTATCATCTATACGTTAATTCCAAAAGGCGTATGTGATAAACCCATTAATCTTTCTAATGGGGTACTTAGGAAGACCGGTGCTTTTAGGCTAGGCTTTATATTACTTGTATTTTATACTTCATTTTACAAGGTTACTTTTGAAAAGAGTTAGGCCCGGCTTCACCCGTTATCTTATTTCTCAAAGGCTTTAACTTGTATTTTACTTTAGTACCTATTATAAATCTTATTTAGATTTATTTATGTATTAGTAATGTATTTTAATCAAATCTAAATACACAGTATCTCACATTTTATGTGCTTGGTCTTTTTGTGTTTTTTTTTATGCTTGGCGGGGTTGTTATTGTTTGGCTATTCTGAGATGTTAAGTCTTCACTTTTCTTGTTTTTTTTTGTAAGTATCGTTTAAATTTGAATTAAATGCTGATTTTAATTAAAGAAATACAAAAAAAGTTTGTGTCTTTTTATGCTGTATTGACTAAGCTATGCGCGTCTAAGGCCGCTCCATATAAGGCTAATACTTGAGTATAAAAAATAACTGTCCCTACCATATATTTGCCTAGTGAACGAAAGTTTATTTTGGAGTTTTGAGTACAAGAATATTTTATTCATTCATTGAGGTATCTTTTTATAAAAAGAATTTGAGGATTCCAAAGCAGGTTCTTACACTCCCTATCTTGATAATTGCATACCAGATGTCTCTAAAATATTTTAAAACCTAGGTCTGTTTGTGTGGGTAGGCCTAAAACGTAATAGGTTTAGTCATAAAAAAAATATATGGATATAATATTTCCTGTTTCAATGTGAAAATGAGCGCGGAGAATTAATCTTGACCCCCTAGTCTCGATAACAATTTTAGAGTATCATAGTTTGTGGGTGGTGGCGACTGTGGTGTTTTGTGGGGTGAGAGTTTATTGTGTGACTTGTTCGGTAAACGGATACACCTGTGGCAGGACTGTACATGCGGTGTGGCCGTGCGGATGCGTGGTGGGCGGCACGTGGTTGGTCGGGGGTGTCTCGCGAGCGGGATGGGTACGGAGTGGGGCGGGGGCGCGTGCGTTGGTTCTTTGTATGTGGGGCATCTGGTCTATGGAGGATGAGCCTGGGTACTGGCAGGCTCGTGAGCGCCGTGACAGAGGTGGCTCCTGGGACGCGCGGGAGTCTCGATCTACGCCCGCCCTGCCGATCTGATCGGCTCCCCAGCAGGTCGCACCTACGCTGCCTTAAGCATCCATGCGTCATGAAGTTGCTGCTCTGCGTATCGAGCTCTGCCCGTGCCGTCGCCGGGTGTGGTCGGCCGAACCCTGGAGTGTCCTCGGCTAGCGGTCCGTACGGGTCGCTAGCTGGCATGAGGCGCAGGGTGTGGTGGAGCAAGGGCAGACAGTCCCTGCTGCCCGAACACCATTTGACAACACTCGTGACGGATGTTTAATCTTCACAAATTGGAAAAAAGAAGGGGAAAAAGAAAGGAGAAAATAATTGTGACTCCATTAAGATAGATAATGATTTGGAAAAAGCGTGTTTAGTATAGTAGTATAGTATATAGCTGATAGTATATATTATATATAGTTATAGTAATAGGCGAGTAGTGATATTATAGCTAATTATATAATATCAAGCCTAATATATTATACGAATATATATGTGTAAAGTATATTATAT
Source organism: Trachelipus rathkii (assembly GCA_015478945.1). Lineage (NCBI taxonomy): Eukaryota > Metazoa > Arthropoda > Malacostraca > Isopoda > Trachelipodidae > Trachelipus > Trachelipus rathkii. The sequence continues at coordinate 22,039 of JABUQX010091615.1, read as the reverse complement.
TATATATAATATATAACCTGTGAATGGCTTTCAAGATATATAGGAAGGTGGGATTGGTACCAAGTAGTTGATAGGTATAATATTATCGGTATATATATATATATACTTATATTCCCTAATAGTAGTAGTATATATATAATAGATAGTATATATAGTATAGTATAATATTAGTATATATATGATATAAAGATATATAGTATATATATAAGCTATATATATGGATATAATGATGTAAATTAAGTGAGTTCGAGTGGGGGGAGGCGGGGGGCCGTACGGCGGGTTAGGTGCCGGACGCGCCGCCTTCGGGCGTCCGGCGTCGGGGGGCCCCGGTGTCCGGCGTATGGACGGGGCCTCCCGGAGGCACGCAGCGGGGCGGCTAGGGCCGACTGGGGGCGGTTAAAACATGAGGTTATAATCTTTTTTTTTTTTGTTTTACATACCGCATGTTTTAAATTGAATCTTATAAGAGTTTGACACTAATAATTTGAAAAAAAAGAATAGATGTTAGGTTATGATTATTTTGTGTCCTACAGTCACTCCTACTAAGACTTAGCGGCACGGGAGGGCTTTCTATATGTCTAAACCATTATCTTAACGAAAACCTCATCATAACCATGCTTCCCTAGCGCTACTGCGATGGTAGGTAGTATTCCTAACCTAGTGCTACCGCGATCAATTTTTAGGCGTTCTCTAGTCTAACCTAGCCAAAATAATTATATAATATATAGTTATATTATATATATTTTATATATATTAATATATTATATATACTATATATATATATATATATATATATATATATATATATATATATATATAATATATATATACATATATATATATATATATATATATATATATATATATATATATATATATATATATATTATACTATATATTATATATATATATATATAAAATATATATATATATATATATATATATATATATAAAGGATCTTATTGTAGATTGATTTGTACCAAATATTCATTGGAATATTTTCAAAAGTGTCATAAAAGTGCACCATATCTAGCACAATCTTTATTAAAAGGCGAAGTTCAAAAAACTAAATCTATACGCTTATAATATACTTCTTTACTGAAACTATTTCACTTATTAACAAAAATTTTTGAAATATCAGTTTAAGATTTATAAAATTAAATTTAACCTTTATTTTTCTGTCTCAAAACAAATTCACATATGTGTCAATCATACTGCGACGAGTACCTTAAATGTCTCTTTATTTCTTTGCTCTTTTCAAATGTGACTCAACCTCTATATAAGACGCTGTCGACCACCCTCTTGTGAGGATATGAATGCCATTTTTTCGTTTTTAAATAGTTGGGAGATAACCAAGAGCAAAGTTGATTGGGTTTGGGGAGAAATCTAGGGGGGGTGGAAAAATAATATGATCATGGGGGTGGGATAACTCCGTTCTATGTGGAGGGGCCCCAGATCTCGGGCGGGGAACAATTATATTTTCCCGTCTAAGCACACTATGTGTTGATATATGGACTCAGGCTGGGTGGGGGAAGTATTATGTTATATTTAGGGGGGGGGAGCTTTATTCACTCTTCGTTATTACAATTTGTCAGGGGAGTTTAGATACAAGTAGAACATATTGTAAATCATATCTCTTTCTGTTATTCAATTATGTCTTACTTATCAATCACACGATCATCTTTCCCCCTCTGTCGCCCCCCTCACCCTACAGTATCCACCTGGTACAAACCCCGCTCTGTTTCACATTTAGTTATTACATTCTTCTGTTTCCCCTTTATGATATTTTTCTATTTTTGTTTCTATAAAATATATCTCATCAACTTCTATCGCTTTCCTTCTCCACCAATTTTTTTACACCTTCTCAGGGGCAAAATCCTTTTTTTTTATATTTTCCCTTTTCTTTTCTATTTCCATCAGAAAGCTTCCAAACGAGAAAAATTATAGAAAAAAAGAAGGAAGTTTTCTTTGAGCAAACAAACATTTATGTATGTGTGTATGTGTATATTTAAGGAGATCTTTATCTCGCTATCATTTTTCTCTATATTAGAATATATGTATATGACAAGAAAGGGAAAGCCCGGCTTTTTTTCTGGATTTCACTCATATACTTAAAAAACAATATAACTGGGTTAATATCGAGGGGTGCCTGGGCACTCTCTCGTATGAAGCTTAAATAAGCGCCCTCTATAAAATATCTCTTAGTTATCCCTATATAATATGTTTATTTTTTTTTATTTTCTTTTTCAAGGAATTCTACCTCGAATATCTTCACCTCTCCCCCCGCGCTCCTTTTTATCTCTTTTTTTTTCAAAAACTACTTTTGTTTACGTTAAGGCCAATGAGAACATTCTATAAGGATTTAACTATCTTTTTTTGAGTTTGACATATACATGAGAGGAGAGAAAAAATAAGCCTCATTTTCGCCTTTTCTTTTCTTCTTTTTCCGGATTTATAAGGCCAAATGAGTCTTTACCGCGGACAGCCGAGCCTCATCGCTATTACTCACAAAAGGGCGGGTTGAGGGCTCTCAGGGGGGTTTTTCTTATTTATATTTTTTTCTGGCCGATTTTGAAGAAGAATTTTTCCCCTATCTTGAAAATTCAGCGATTATTTTATATGGTTTTTATTTTCAAAAGCCTTTATTTCACTGTAGGTGTGAATATATTAAACTAAACGGGGTAGAGAGGGTGAGAATAACCTTTTTTTTTAGCTGTATGTATTATGGTTAGGGCGCTTGGAAAATAAAAAACACTTTTAAATTATCTAAACAATAAGAATTTTTTGTGAGGGTATAACCCGTAAACAAACACTACATTATGTTAGAGGGTCTTTTGGAAGAAAGATCGCTGTTGCAAGGATCTTTCTATACTGTGATTGACTTTTTTGTTCTCCAGAGATGAAAACCAGCTGTCATCTCTCTCCCACTGCTATTCGCTGGAAACATAAACCAAAGAAAAGGCTTAAATTTCTATATCTTTTTCCTTTTTGGCGCGCGTTCTTTATGTTCGCGGACTTTTTATATGCAATGATTTTTCTGGTTTCTTTTCTTTTTCTTCTCGATTTATTCTTCAGAACTATCGCAGTGGAGTCTCTTACGGAATTTTATTGTGTGTCCGGTATAAGTATTAATAATGGCTCTCTCTCATGATATGGATTTAGGGTACGCTCGAGGGGCGATTATTATACTTTAATTCTTATTTCATTTTTTGGTATATATATAAATTGCTCAGGTGGATGGTTTTCCTTTTTTTTATTTTCCCCAGGGTTATTTTTTTTCTATTTATAATGTTTGCTCCTTTATATTCCCTATTAAACCCTTTATTATTTTTACCCTTAAGCATGAGCCTCTTTCTCTAATTTTTTGGAAATCTTTTCCCCCCTTCACCCTTTGGGCTATACTCTTCTTGAAAGAGAGGGAGAAAGACACTTCCCAATCAAAAAAAACCTTTTTTTTTTTTCAAATTTAGGGGCCGATTGGACTTTCCTCAAAAGGCCACCCCCGCCCACAGGAGCAATTATGATCATCAAACTTGCGTTTTTTCAATAATTTCTTTGGCCCTACTTGCCCGCAAATTACATATGGTTATAAATGTTCGATGGATAAATCAATAGTTAGTTGGTTTGACATATGGTTTATATATTAAAAATCTTTATTGGTATTCCTCCATATCTAATCTTCTCTCTATCTCCTTCTTTTGGAATTTTTCTCTATGGATGTTTACTGTAAGGGCGTGGAATACTCTAGTGTTTTCTCCGGCGGGGAATTTTGTTCATATTTCCACCACTAGCGTTTCTTCTTAAATATCCAAAGACAAATTCAGATTCTATTGCTTAAGAGATTGCGCAATAAATAAAATAATTTTTCAAATTCAACATTTCTATTCTTTTAAATAATATAATAACCAACATAATAAATCATCACTCCCCCTATCTTTACCTCGTGGTTAATCATTCTTATCCCTTCCTCCATTAAAAAACAATCTTCACGCTATATCTCTCTCTACTAAATCTCCTTCTTCTTTTATTTTTCATATTTTTTCCTCTTTTCCGGGACCCCTGGGGTTTTGTTTCTTTGTCCTCCGGGGTCTGGTTTCCTTTGTTTTCCATGTTTGGGGAGGAGGAAACCCCCATCATATAATGAACACCGTATTTCCTCCGTGGAGTCGTCCCTGCCTTTAATCGTACTATAAAGAAAAAGGCAAATAACCAAAAAATGATAAGGTTGAAGTAAAAGTTACAATGTGGGCCTTTTTTGGGTTGGGAACGCCCAACAAACCCTCCATCAACATCTAAACGGTTATCTTTTGTTCCTAGTGATAATTTTGCGCTAATGCATTGGAGGGCTTGGTCGAGCGCACCCACTGTCGCTCTAAGTGAAAATACAACCCTGGTGAGGGAGCGGGCGGTTCTATCTTTTCAAGTGTCTGGCTCGTGTAAAATTATGAATTTCGTAGGATTACATGGAATGTCAGAATCATAAATCGTTTATTTGTGTATATAACATTGTTTTTGATTTTTTGGAGGGAGGAGAACTTTTTTTTTGTTTTTCCCGTATTGTGTGGCTATTTGTCTATAAGTTTGAGGAAAGATATGCTCAAAGAGATTCTGAATAATAGGTAAATATGATTAAAAAACAATAAATTCGAAAGAAGAAAAGGAAACAAGATGACAGAAACAAGATCAATGGAACAGAACTATAAAAACAAACCAAACAGAACAGGCATAATAGTGCTTTGGTTGGTGTGGAAAGGAATGATGAGAGGGGGAGAGAAAGAAGATTTTGCAATTCTGATGAGTGTTAGGACTTGCTTTTTTTTTATATTTAGACAATTATTTTTTTTCTGATGGCGGTATGGGTAAGGGGGGGATGGTGGGGTGGTGTTGGGGGGGAGGCTGTCCTGTAAATTTAGTAGTGTTCTTTTTATTAAATAAACCCTCTAAATGTTTGGAAGGTGCTATTGACTTATATTTTATTGGGGTAAGAAGTATGAGTGTTGGTGCGTACATATGGGAAGTCGGCTTATTCCTGTGTCCCAGGAAGGTATGAGAGGTGGTGGAGGCTTGTTAAAAAGACAAATTTATTGGTAAAATACTAAGGTTTTATGTATTTGAAGAAATCGAAAGAAAACTTTTGTTGTTTTGCTTGGTTTAATTGTAAACGTTTTTTTATTGTGATGTTTACGTTTATCCATTTGTTCACTAATTTATTTAGAAACCACCATGGACAGCCCAAAAACTCTTTTTTCTTTCCCTACGGGGAACGTTCGTCAACACACACAGTCACAGTCAGATTGCTTGGCCTTTCTTGATGTGAAGAAGTAAAAGAACCTGTATTTTTCATGTTGGTTTCTTGTGTAATACGCGTCTCTCTAAATAGTCCACTCAACAAAAAAAAAACTCACGCGCGCACAATTATCGGTCAGATACTGACGGGCAGCGGAGACGCAAAAGGGCCCCCTCTTTATAATGAGGTGCGGAGTATTTAATTAAAAGGTGGACCAGCAGGAACATTACAGAAAAATGAGAAAAAGAAAATTCCACACAAAACAAAAGGAAGGTTGCGGGAAAGGAAGGAGACACACTGCGAAAAAGCTTTATGTTCCGGGGCTTGAATTTTTCTTTGGTGTTTGGATGAATTAGGGGTTTTTAAAAAAATTTTCCAGTGGGGGCACTACAAAGTATCTTACGGCGGCCAGACCTACCCCAGCACTTCTGTGTTTGTCTACGAGGGAGGCTGCTTCGTTTCTGTGCTACCGGCACGTAAATGGTGGGCTTTTAAAGAGGTGTGGTTTTGGTTGGGTTTTTTTGGGTTTCTTTATGGCTTGGTTGCTGGGGCGGGATGGCGGGGAAGAGTAGGAGGGTATGAGGCGGTTAATTGGGGTAGGGGGTGGGGTAGTCAAAGATTCAAAAAAAATAAAGTAAATAAAATAAACAAATAAAAGAAAAAAGTAAAGGAAGTTTTCGAGAATAAAGTTTGAGAAAAGTAAAGAAAATAAGAAAGCAGATAACGTTTATGTCATCGCGGTAACGCAACATTGATAAAGGTTACACTCTGAGAAGCCATCTTTTTTGTTGCTTCGCTGGGATGGGTTGGGAGTTGGGGGAGGTATTGGCGGGGGGCGGGGTTTGCCTTTGTTTGTTTTTTTTTTCCCGGTGGTTTGGCGCCTGTTAGGGACAATAGACCCCCCGCCCCAAAAACCCTTATCTAGCTCTCAGTTTTTTGTTGGTTCTGTATGGGAACAGGGAAGAAGCACGAGAAAAAATATTATTTTATTTAGTTCTCCTTTCCTCATTTGTGTATTTTTCTTCTCTGGCCGGTACACCATATTCTGCTCATAATTAGCCAGTTTTTATTTTTTTTATGTGGTAAAACCTACAGCCTCTCCCCCTCCCCCCTCCTTTCAGATTATATTGAGTAGCTTTTCCTTTTTCATTTTACGCAGTGGAGCCAAGTGTTTTGCGATGATGGTACATTTCATTTTGAAATTTTTGTCTGTTCCCTCTGTGCCACTTTTAAAAAAGGGGAGGGGCCAATATTGCGTCTCTGTTGCTCAGTAGTTTTCAATTGAGTGTGTTGATTAGCATATATATTAATAGTCTCAAGTATAGTCTTATAACGTATATTATGCTCCCGACGTTTCTTTGTATTAGGGGAAGAGGACCCGTTTTTTTTTTTTCCTTGAGCAAAACAAGATAAACTTTTGAAGATGCCGGTTTAATTTTTACCCCAAAAAAACCCCCCTTTCCTGGAAAATAGGGGGCTTCTGAACTGTTTGAGGTATGAAATATTCCAAGGGTACATTATTTTATTTTGTTTTTATGTTAGATTATATGGTTGCAATTTTCTTTTTAATTAGGAAGAGACGATGAGAGGAGGTGGAGAACCAATGTTTCGGTAAAAAAAAAAAAAAATTCCTTATTAGGTTTCTATGGAACTAGAGAACCGTCGGAAGAGATATGAAAGTTAGAAGCGTTTGTTTATAAACAAAATTAGATTTAAGGAGACCTTTTTTTTATATAGACAAAATTTTTTTTTTTCTCTTTTAAACTTTTTTCAAAAACCCGAAATTCCAAGAAGTTATTTTATTTTATAATTAAAAAAAAAAAACCGTGTTATTCTCTTTTTATGATTAATGTTAAGTAGTCGACACGAGATGAAAGTTAAAAATGTGATATGCCCCCCCCCCCCACCCCACTCCCCCCTCCCACCCTCTCCATCCTAACCTTTTTTTTTTCCTTCCAAAAACTCCAATGTGTTAGACTTCCCCATATTTTTCTAGAGGAATAGGGAAAATATGAGGGGGAACCCCCCCATATAATATGCGGGTGATGACAGCGCACTATTTCTTAAAAACCACGACTAAAACCCAAAAAACCTGATAACCTGATGTTCAAGAAAAAGACCTCTACAAGAAAATAATTTTATTAGGATGGGGAGTCCTTTGTGTTATTAGAAAAAATTCTAAAGGGAGCCAAAAGCGATTATGTGTCAACCCCACGGCCTCCCCGAAAGCAAACCAAAAACCAAAAATTTGCTAACCCATAAGGCTTTTTTATTTTCCCCGGCTTCATTTATTTATGAACAAGAAATGGGGATCGCCCCACCCCTTCGAAACCCCCCACTTTCAATTTTAGTTTCAGGGGAAATGTCTATGCGAAGGTTTTTGTGTATTTCCGTGATTCCCCCCTATTTTACGTATTCTTCATTTTTTATTTAATTGCCATATATATTCGCCATAGGAACAATAAAAAAGTACGCGAGAAAAAAAAACCCATCAAAAGAGAAAACCCACAATTCCCCGAAAAAACACACAACCCCACTGCGCCCCACACCCAACTATCATTTTTTTATGGTAATTACAACCGGGAGCTCTTTTCCTTTTCCTCTATCGTTTCTCGTAGTAATATAGTGAGTACACGAAATCGCCCCAAGTTCCCCCAAACAAGCTAAGGGCAAATTCCCAAAAAATTTTTTTTTGCCCCCCCCCTTTTTTTTCTTAAAAAATAACCAAAATTTTTTTTCCATTTTCCAAAAAAAAACCCTCTCTTCCCCTCTTCTTTCAAACAAATCTATCTACGGATTATTTCTTTTCATGGGGCAAGCAGGGACCGAAACAAAATATCCGTGTGTGATCCAATGGCGATTAAGATATATCCCCATAAGAAAAAGCTCAGGGAACTATATCATAATTGCAACTAGTAGAACAATTATATTTCGGAAAACGCGCGGCGAGAAGGAAGAAGAAAAAAAAGAGAGACTATATAGGGGAGGAGCAAACACGCTGGCACCGCCCGCGGTGGCCATACTCTCTCGGTCTATAAACATATCTTAGATCATGTCAAGCGCCGAGCCGGACTGCTAAGTTCCCTCGTGAGGGAATCCATTTAAGTATAGCTTTTCGCAACAACCCCACCACCTATTTCTTCTTCTCTTATTCACTGTAGGAGGGGGGAGGCTTAGCGGAAAACTTTTAAGGAGGCATACGTATCGGCCCCAAGAAGATACTCTTCGAACTGCAGCATGGTTATATTAAGTCCGTTTTATTTTTAGTTCCCCTTATGTTCTCTCTCCCGGACAAAGAAAGAAATAGAAAAGATTTTCCCTTATCATTTAATCTAAAAAGAAAAAGATAAAAGAAGGGATTTTTGGGGTTGGGGGCAAGGCCCAAAAAAACCCCAAACTTTTTTTTTTCCCAATATCTTTTATTTCAAACTTTGTTTTTGCCACTTTCTTTATGGGGGGACAAAACCCCACCTGGCAAGAGTGGGGTGAGAAGGTTTTGGCGAGGAAACGATTCTTTAGATTTTAAATATATACTAATGCGGGTGCGGCTTTTCATAGGCGTCTCTCTTCGGCACAGCCACATTTTTTTTTTTTTTCGTGCTCCGCTCTCCAGACAAAAGGAAACCCTCACCATACCCAAGGGAGAGCGGCTTCATCTTTTTTAATTCAGAAATCATGGAATTGGAACATGATGAGCCAAGCGTTCAGCGGAAAACATCTGAGGTTAAATAGTGCTATTTTAAGTTATATGAGGAGTTATTTGGTCATATGTGTTGGTCTAGAGATAGAAGAATTGAACGAGGGGCGGAAAAGGGGAGATAACAGTGGCGGCGAAAGCGACACGTGCGCTTCTAGTTATGCTGGGAATAGATGATTGACCATTCTGGAGAGAAACCACAGCGCTGATTTCTTCTCCGTATCCCGTTACAATAATTGATTTTACTATGTTGTATGAAGAGCCTATGGCGTGCACCGATCAAAGTGTAATTCAAGGCAAAGATTTCAAAAACATAAGAAAAACAACACGTGAGAATGAGAGGGGTCTGGGAGTTACCATCATGGATTCGCACAGTACTATATAAGAAGAAACAAAGGATATATCACAGCCAACGAGTAAATCTGTGAGTACTATAACAATGCCTGTTGAGTTATCGTGTCCTGGAGGGATCTTGAAGTTTTTGTGGAGGGGGGAAAATTATGGGAGATATGGCTCCGTTGAAAGAACGAATGCACTATATTAACAGAAATTAACCGGAGGACAGGGAGAGATAAACAACAGAAAACTCGGGTCAGAGAAGAGGGGAAGTAGACGGAGAGATTATTAACAACGCAATTATTGATGCTTAGGGAGGTGGTGCATAATATAAAAACCAATTGGGGATTTTGATCGACCATGTAATAACTTACTAATGATCATAACAAATACCCCAAAAGAAAGTCCAAACATTGGGGATAAAACCAGTGTTGAGAATTTAGTTTAAGATTACGCACTTCTCGAGTTTAGTTAATTATGTGTAATATGAGGTCAACCCGAGAGTTAATATTGATTTAATCCTCGTCTAAGCAAGTAAAGTATTATGTTATCCACTCTGCATTTATATCGTTATAACACTTTGTATTTCAAATATATTGAGTTTTTTAAAATTTTATAACAAAAAATTCTTTTTAAATAAAAAATTTTTTGGTCCAATTTAAATTTCTTCGTGGACCACCTATGAAAATTCGAAGCTGATTGGAGGGGTTGATGGGCCGATAGTGTAGGGACCCGGATGGAAGACAACTTTCGATTCGCGACCCCGATACGCGCTAGCGATAGTCGTTACTAGATCTCGTGGAATAGGACCAAAAAAAGAAGAACAGCAAACGAAAATCGGATTTGGACCATGGCCCGATTTATAGATTTGTTGCCGAGAGATTGAAGGAGCTTAAGTCGAGTGTGAAAGAAGGAATTTGACGATACTAATGTCATCACCGCTAAATACCTATTTCTATATCGTAATTTTATCTCAGTTTTTCCCACACCTCTCTATCTTTATATAAAATATTTTAATGTTATTTTTTTATTACTATTACCATAATCATTATTCCTATACTGAAGGTTTCTCTCTCTAATTTAAGCCATCTGTGTCTAAAATCTTTGGTAAAACTACTTACCTATTTATTATAATTCAACTATCTTTTCTTAATACACTTCTTATTTAAATATATATAATAATATATTAATTATATATACAATATATTAATATTAGAACTTAGTCACTTACATAACCTAGAGTATAACTTATATGTGTACCTATCAAATATACTATGTTATCTTATTTCCTTCTCAATTTACTTAATTAATAAATACTTTACTATAAAATTATTTCTTTTCGATTAAGTATTCTATAATTTATTAAAATAATTATTTGTATTATATTAATATTATTATTATTAATTATTATTGATTATTATTGCCAATTATAGGTAACTAAGATACTTGTCAATTTTAATCTACTTAAATAATTTCGGAGGGGAGGTTGAACCCCTGATCCCCCGGTCTACAGCCTTTGTATAATATATTATAATATATATATACTATACTATATAATATATATCATATAATATATATACTAATATATATATATATCATTATATATATATATAATATATATAGATAATATTATATACTATATATAATATATATATATATTATATATATAGAAAGAGAGAGAGAGAGAAGAGAGAGAGAAATTTTTAAAAAATATATATTTTTATCACAATAATCGTATTTCAAATCATCGTCATCGTCAAAATTTACTATAATCGTCAGTGTCGTTCGCAAAATTTCATAATCGTCCCCATCACTAATATATATATAATATATATATTTATATACTATATATTATATATATATAATTAAATATATATATATAGGTGTGACGGGGTATTATTATATGTTATATAAATATATTATATTTTGTATTATATGTAGGAAACATAAATACAGGCTACTCTATACTTTTTTAAAGATATATATAATTTGGGACAATATCAGTGAGTGATTGGGAGCAATGATTTTCCTTTTCACTATTCTTCATCCTATTATTTTTTTTTCTTTCTAATACTATATTGATTTTACTAAAATATTGAGTATTTGTGTCATCAAAACCCTTCGGTTATTTACAAAAATTTTTTTCTTCCCATGAAGTGCTTTAGAAATATTAGAGAACTTTTATGAGGCATATGATTTATTTATCCTAAAATAATTTGTGTTAAAAAATATTTACTACTTGTTTTGTAGCCATTCTTACATTCTACATAGATTATGTTTTTTAACAAGCGCCTATTGTCTTATACAATATATATGATATAACTAAGATAAAACAAATTAAGTATTACAATTATAACTGTTATTAGTATTTTTAGAAGTTATGTTAACGGTTAGGTTAGATTTTCTTTTTCCCTTATGTTTTAATGTCATATAATAACTCAAGGAAATTCCCCCTACTAATATATTCTTTTTTTGTTGTATCTTTTCTATCACGGTTGGGGTTATACTTCTTTCGTTTTCAAACCCTTTAAACCCCAACATAATTATAAAAGGTTAGGTTGGTTAAGACATTTAATGTTTTAGGATTATAAAGGATACTCGTCCGGATATGTTCAATGATAAAACAAAAAATAACATATTTAAAGTTTTATTTTATACCTTTTTAAAATTCTAAGAATTCTCAAGAGGATATGAATATAAAAATATACATTTAAGTTATTTTTCATGTTTTTTCTTTTGTTACAAAATGATTATATTTCAATTAACTTAATTTAAATTCATAGGGTATTTTTTGGATATGTGTAGCGACTGATTTTGTAGCATTTCAGCTACTATCAATAGTATACCCCTTCGAACATTGTGTATATTACATTAAGATCAAATCAAAAATAAACACATATATATTTTGTTTAGAATTTACTTAACGGTGGTAAACTAATAAGTAGATATAATAATAATGAAATGACTGTGGAAAAGTTCTTGGATCTCTATCTTACTAATCGAAACAATTAATCTCAGAATATGGAATATACATTTAAAAATATCGTAATTATATTAAAATAAATAAAATGAAATATATAAATCTGTAATCAGCGTAATGGCTTAGGTATATAAGAAGGAAAATTGGCGAATATAAAACACATTGTATATACGCTAAACTGTTGGTGGGGGGTTTTTATTCTTTTCCTCGGGTCAACACCCTTTACCCAGTTTTTCGTTGTGGAGGGAGACGAAAAAAAAATATTAGCGTCACTTTCATTTTAATATTCTATAAGAACATACTTAAGTGAAAATTACACATTGCGACATTTCGATATAACTATAACATAAAATTACAATATAAGATAATATATGTATAATTATCTCCGCCTAAAATAAAACAAATTGTGGTGAAATATATGTTATATATATACTATATATTTATATATTAATATTATAGGTTTTAATATTTTGTATATACTTGACCTTAATATAATAAAACTATGAGTCCAATACGGGGGTAGGATATAATATATAAATGAGATATTTTAAAATACTTTTTACCTTTTATTATTTTTATTGATATTTTGTATATATTATATATAATATATCAAATTTAATATGCTTATTATTATTATTATTATTATTATTATTTATGTTATTATTTATTATTATTTACATTGATATTTATATTATATTATTAGGGCTCTGCCCGTGATTCAGATAAAGCAAATTCAGAACCAACTAAAACTTAATGAATAAATGATATCTATTTTACTTATTTATAATATAGACACAATGTGATTACAATTTATATTCTTGATTATTATTCTACTCAACAACAAAAATATATATTATCATTTATATATACCAAACATTGTGAAATTACAAAAAAAATCACTTCAGCATAATAATTATAGTGGATTAGTGGAATGGTGAGTGACGTAAACATAAATGAGTGGACTCCTAATTTTATTTGATATATTCTTCTCACTCTCTCTCTATCATCTAACAGTCAAAATGAGAGAAAAATATTCAACAATGGCAGGGGCACTTTTGGAGTAATCTACCTCCATGCAGCCCTAAGACCATGAAAGGTTGTATCTGTGGGCCGGTAGTGAGAGCCAAAGCTTCGTCGGAACCTCCACCACAGAGGCTAGACGCAGGAAATCAGTGTTGTTGGCGGTACTGCTTTATTTCCATAGGTTTTTAATGTATTGAAGTTTTATTTTATTTTCTTTTTGTAATATAAACTAATTGATAAAATTGGCAATTAATTTTTAATCTCAATTGATTCTTTTTCACCTTATCATAACCACAGATTTTCTATCCTATATACATGAAAGATAGCATACACCACTTAATATAAATAAACATCTTTCTCTATGTTTTAAAATTTAATATTTGTTTGGTGGGAAGGAAAAGGAACACTCTCCCACCTCTATATATTCTCCAAATTCTTCCAGTCAATTAAAATTTTTATTGGATGCCCAAAACACACCTGTTGAACCACCACAAGAAACTGAAAACATATAACAAATTTACTTGATCTTCTCTCTCCCGGATTTCGCTGTAAAAACAGAGTAAGGTTTGGTTTTATTATTATTTGGTGAGATAAATTGATTCTTATTGACAAAATCCGTAAAACCAAAATGAATCACCAAAAAATCAATTTATGCAGCACTTCAGTTTCTTGTTTGAGAAATTGTAGAGATAAAAAAAAGACTACAATAAAATAGCTATTAATAATAAAAAAAAGGAATCCATGAGGTGAATATTTATAAAGTATACTATACTATATAGGTTATAATATCGGGTTACCCCCCACCCCCCCCTGGCATACTAACATAGGATTAAAATTGATTGGAGCAGAAGCTAGAGTAATTGGATGATAGTTCGGTGGCTTAGAGGTTCCCTTTTTTGGTTATATTGAATGAACTCGGTTAGGGGAAAAAATCAATATTTATCAAAAAGGGGTTAAAATAAATTTATTTAATTATTTGATTATATTCCATAAATTCCTATGGTTGACTATGGGGCATCATTTATTCCCAATAAACATTGAGCAAATTGTTGCGTTATTATTAAACGAAAAGAAGCTGTTCCATTTGTAAACAAAAATGAAGAAAAAACTTTATTTTCTTATTTTTAGATGGTAATTAATGTATAAGTTTCTAGATAGATTATCATAAAGTTTAGTTTTTGATATATACTTCGAATTATGTTTTTTATAATTTAAATAGCGCAATAAATAATGATGTTGCCGTACAGGAAATATTTTTTGATATTCCAAACTTATTTTTTTTATATTATGGGGGGTATAAAAGCAAACTTTCCGAGGTTACAGATATCTTCACCAAAATTTAAATTAATGGATATTTAATATATTTTATATCCACATCCCATTTCTTTTTAACATTAAGGATTTTTTCCCTTTTTCTTCAGATATTGTTCGAGTGTAGATCTTTTTCTCAAAACCATATTATTAGTTATCTATTTATAAACTTATCTCATTATATCATAGTTAGTTCTTATATCAATATACTCTTCTAAACATAGCCGATTGAAACTAAGCTATGAATCTATTAACTTAAAAATATTAATATTATTTACATTTTTATAAATTAATAGTTTATTTTTATATTAGTTTTATTCTATTATATATATCTGAGAATAGTTTGAAGTGTTAATAGTTTATACTTAAACCTTACACACGTTATGGTTTATATAATGTCCTCAGATTCTTTCTTAATTCACCGTTGGTTTCCCTTTTCAATCACGTTTCACTGTTTTCATAGCGTCAGATTTCCAATCAGAAAATATAAAATAATAAGATAGTTGTGTGTATATATATAAATTCCGATGTGATAATACTAGTATGATGATTATTGTGTGAAAAAGAAAAAAGTATTAATTAATTGTTTTGTATTATTATAGTTTATGACTGTATATAGTTTAAAACTCAGGTTACTCAGACTTCACCGACGCGGATTAACCAGTAGACTGTTATTGTTATATAGGCTTTTTAAAAAATATAAATACATTTATTATTAGTTATATATAATTATACCAAATAGTGTGTAAATAATTTTTTTTATTTGAGTATAAGATGTCATTTATTTAACATAAAGGGGATCTTCATTGTATAACAGAAATAAAGAGAACTAATAAATATGGTATATTTAAAGACTTAACTGAAAGTTTTACATTCCTTGTTGTGTGTATTAACAGCGATGCAATAAGGCTTAAATACTCAGATAAGTAGTTGTTAGAGATAAGTAGTTCTCAGGACAGGTTCCCACATTCTCTATGAACAAAAATCTTCTTTGGTAGAGCTACCATTGAAACCAAAAAGGTTTTTTTTATTCTATCATATCAGTTTGAAAACCGTTAAATCTGAGGTTATACGGGAAATTATACTATTACTATATAACCTAATAAACCACACTACTATCAATATATATTATAATACTATATATTATATATATATAATACACATATATATATATGTATAAATATATTATTATTAGGTGACTCCAAAACTTTTATATAGGGTTTATATTTATAGGGGTAATAGGGTGATGTAATAATTTAATACTATTATATAAATATATTATGCTTTTCTTACTTTTTAATCCCACCAATCACCGAGCAGCTCGGAGAAAAAAGTTCATTAAGGTAACGGGCGCTCTATGGGGAAGAAGCGGGGGGGGGGTAAGAAGGGGGGGGGCAGTACTCGCTGAGTTTACTTATGTGGCTCGTTGAGATGCTGTTTTGTTTTTGAATATATTAAAAATTTGAACTTGACTCACTCAGAGAGAGAAGCCAAAGCATTCATAATAAATTTATATCTAATTGTGTGTATTTTTTTATATGTGTGGTCGTACAATGAAGCGTGGGTAAGCATATATGAAACAAGGATCATACATAAATAAATATCAACTCCTTTTGGTCTCCTCAAGTGGAGATTCAATATATTGTTAATGATTTTATATACTCCGTCTGCATTGTTAGAAATCGATTATTGGAACCATTAAATACTATAAACAAAATAAAAACTTATTTTTTCTAAAATTAATTTTTTTACCTTTTTTCTGTTATATCTATTTTTTTCTTTATATTTGCGCTAAATATTTAATATATACTTTTTAGTTTGGCATATTTGATGGGACGCATAACTTCTGTCAAAGTTTTTCCCAATTAGTTTTAACAAAAATATCATAAAAAAAAAATCTATCCCATCCACACAAACCACCCAGCTTCTAGTTATAAATTGGCATTAGTCATGACAGGTTAGAGTATTTTAAATTTGTGTAAATAAACGAAAGAAGAAAAGAAAAGAACGAGAAAAGGATATTGGTTTCCATCTAGATCTCTAACGTCCTCATTCTTTTTATCTTTTAAACAACACATAATAATAATTAGAATCTAATGTACAAAAATATAAACCACAGTGTACTCGCCCTACCTCCCTGCTTAAAAAATCTGGAGGAGTTATTAAGAATTTCAACTGCTTTATTTCTTTGTGGGGGAGGGGTTAAAAAATGTGTAATGGGGTATAATTTTATAATGAACCAAACACAAACAACATTTCAAGTATAGTTAGGGGGTCTCAATATTTTCTCTCATTAAGTGGGCTGAGTTATTATTTGAGTTTGTTACTATCCACTAATAGGGGTTACATGAATTTATTTTACATCTGTTTTATAGCATTAGTGTTTTTGATTGATTGCTTGTCACGCATGTTAAATCTCCTATTTCTTTAGTATTTGTAAAATTATATTAATTATACAATAGTATAAAATTTTGAAGAATATTTATTATATTAACTTTTCGTTAGCCTAAATAAGCATTTTTAATTTAAGATACAGTGTTTTATTGTTATTAAATCATTTTTATCTCACAATCATCCTATCTTCCCTCACCTTTCATAATAATATGTAACCCCCTTCTCAATTTTTTGAGTTTTTTACATATGTTTAATACTCCACTAAGATATTTCGAGTTATGTTAGTTACTTTTCTTATACATTTTAGCATTACTTATTAATATATAATTATATATAATGAAAACCATAAAATTATATTTAATTTAATCAAAATTAGAATATCATAGCTCAAAGGAAAAGTATAATTGACTCTCCAAATAAATAAAAAAAAATAATAATATAAAACCAAAAAAAAAACTCTTGTCAAACAACGAAATATATTTCGCAAATATTTAAAATTTAAGAAAGTACCAAAAAACCATATATTATACAGATTATTTATCTTAATAATTAATTTTATTTTATATGTTTAGCCTTTATTAAAAATAATAATAATACATATTCATGATACATTCACTTTTTTATATTAATATAATTATACTATTTTATAGTTAATATAAATTTAATAATGTACAAATTAAATAAACTAATAATAAATTAGTTATTTTATATTAATTATTTATAATTAGATATTTATTATTTATATATTATTATTTTATTATATATTTATAATTATTATTATATATATTTTAACATATAATATTATTTCTATTAATGTTAAGCGATAGTGATTTTATGAATTCAATTTATATATTTGTTTGCGTTGAAGTTATCTATCATTCATTGAACCTCATCTTATCTCACTATTTTTCCCAGATTGCTCGGCTTTTATTATTTTTTAAATACCAGCAAAAAAATTTCTGATTTTATTAATTTAGGAGTGTGGGAGTCTCAAGCGAAACTATATTATCTTTTCTTGTTTTGTTTCAAATGCAAATTCTCTCAGTTTGGGATCCCCTAATAAGTCTAGAAATATTATAAAGATAAATAATGTATTTCTAAAATGCTATTTTTATAGTTATTCACTCAATCGTAAATTGTTACTTAATAACGATGTAAAATTAATAATGTACTGCTCATTCCCATGAATAAATTGTTTTGGTTTTGTATTGTTAGTTAATTATTATTTATTATTAATTAAATTTATTTATTATTATTATATATATTATTATTATATTATTATTATTATGATTTATTATTTGATTATTATATATATGGTTGCAAAGCGTGTACAAATGACTAGTGCAAGATAAATTGAATAAAGGGAGGAGAAGGCAGGGGGACCAGTCTCTTTTGCGAATTTCCTTCAAAACACTGACACCACCCATCTCCGGCACAACTCTCTCTGGCAGAAAAAACGCATTAACACCCGGCCCCAACGGGCCAACAAACCAGATGTTACCCAGATTTTTTTTGTGGGCCCAGGTGTTAATTCGGGTGTTGCTGGTTTCTTGACCGTAACATTTGCCGGACACAATATACATCCATGGAAACGTTACATTGCAAACAACCAATAATTAGGACCCAAAAAAGAAGAACAACCAAATATAAAATAACCTCACTTCCTTTCCAAGGACCCAGCTTCCCTTTACCCCCACCGCTCACTACAAAGCAACATATATAACATTCTGAATTAATTCATGGATTTTGTATAATTGGATTAATATATATTTTAAATAAAATATTTTATATAGTTTATTTATGATTATTATATTTATATATATTTAGATATATAAAGGTGATATATATATATATATTATTAGTATATATATATAAATATAAAGAATAATAAATATATATATCATATATATATAATTGAGTATTATTTATATATAGTATTATAGCTATGCTCAATTAATAAAAACAGGACGCGACACATAAGGTTTCTAGTCGTGTGTGGCCGATTGCTCAGACTTACACCATATATTACAGCCACAATGGGCAAATATTTAATATTATAAGGTCCAATACACCACGTAAATTGAGATGAGAAATTCCCGATCCTCACTTCAAAGACTTGATAATCTCTCTGTGATTTTTTAATGCTGTATCCACAAACCATGAATTCTGCCAACAATCTATGCTTTCTTTCTTATACCAGTTATATTTTTCGCTATCAAATACCGCATCTGCATCTGTCTTCATAATGCCAACGCCTCGAACCCGCACCATAACAAGAACCACCCTTCTTCGGCAGTTGTTCTCTTCATGGTCCAAACCTGTAACTCTGTGTATACTATCTTTAATGAGTTTATGATGAAGTAAAAAAAAAAACCTAAAACCCCCACAAAAACTTTCGCAACCCACTTCGCCCCAGCTACCGGCTCAAAGCCAACAACTTTCAAAAGATTACAGCGTGACATAACAACTACCCCTTAGGTCTCTTGTATATGCTCTCTATGCAATGAAATTTTAAAACAAATATATTTTTGTGTTCATGAAGGAAAAAACAATTAGATAAAAATATATGGAATGATTTATGTATGGTTAGTTATTTAAATATATGTATAGTATACATTAGAAATAAAAGATATCATAATTTGTAAAAAAAGAAGCATAAGAAGAAAAACAGAAAAAGAACACACACATTGACATATAAAACCCACATTTGCATATTATAAAAACCACTATTTTAGAACAACGGAATAATACAAAAAAAAAACACACACTCGTATTTACATGTAAGTGGAAGAATTGTTCTTTTTTTTTTTTACTTTTTCCTTTTGTCATCTAAGAAACTTAGTTTATTGTGGATATATTTTAATCAACTACAACAAATGCGGATTGGCAGAAACTACACTTGTTGCATAAAAAATGGAGGACATGAATGAAAATTAAAATTACAACTATAATTACAATCATTTTTTTCACCAAAACAAATGTTTTTACTTTATATTTTACTATCTTTTATATCTCAAAACAAAAAAAACCTTCTCCACAAAGAATAATTTCAAAAAAATTCAAAGATCAAAGACATGCCACTAAAGCAGGTTCCGCAACTAGAGGGAAGGGCCACAATAATCAAATTATGTATATATTAAAGTTCAAACTCACGGTAAATGTGTCATTCAAAAATAATATAATTAACGGTATAGTAACTACGTTTAGTTATTTTTATTATTCAAAGTTATTTTTGTTTAATGACTTTTTTTTTTTCAAGGTTTAATTTTTTTAAGGGGGGGGGCCTCTTTTAATCTTCTCCAACCTCGAGAGTATGGCCCAAGTGTGAGTTGTTTCTTTTTTAAAGTGATGACAATACCCTGTTGGGCGACGCCCCATTGTATCCATGGGACTTATAGAGCGATGTACCGCGAGCTTTCTACAATAATTTTAAAACATATACCCTCATCATTTTTTCCCAAGGTGCTATTTCTATTCCAAAAAAACTCTATACACATAAATATGCGCGTGCGTAACTTTTAACATTGTCTATATTCTTAGTTCAATGGAATAAGTCTTTGAGATTATTAAACCATAAATTTTTTTTATATTTACGGTTTTTATACATTTCCAATAAAAAATATTATACAAAATAAATAAAAAATAAAAATCATTTACCTTTATAAAAATAAATAATATAAGATTAATATAATATATAATATATTATAATACTTTAAAACAATATAAAATAAATAAAGGGAATAAAGGACCAAATATAAAAAAATAACAAAAAAAAAAACCGAAGTATAAGTTTCTAATAAGGGTTCTGCCCAATGACCCGTTAAAATTGATAATTCTTGTTAATCACGAAATATAATAAAAAAGGTGAGATGCATACTAAAGATGCCGCTATACTAATTAAATAAAAAAAATGTTGTATATATAGATAATTTAAAAATACTAAGTGTAAATTATTTTAAATGAAATGTTTAAAATAATAATATACAATTTTTATTTTATTTTATTTACCCTAATTATTTACATAATAAATATAATAATTCCTAAAATAATATAGAATTTAATTTAAATTAAGGGAAGATTAGGCGGTAACTTAATATTGCTTATATATAATAATAACAGAAAGTTTTAAAGATAACCAGTGTGGGGGGTGCCTCCTCCATTCTGACCTGCCATCGTTGTGTTCGAGACCAATTAAAGTTTTAGCGAGCTTTTATTCTTCTATTTGCCCCCATTGAGGGGGAGGATAAGCGAGTTGAAAAGGGTGGGCGTGTGTAGTAGTGGGCCCGGGGCCTAATCTTTTTTCTAACTACCAACCAATGTATAGAGTTAAAAAGCTCGTTCGCTTGTTGACACGCACACACAATTTCTTATCGGAACAACACAACTTATTCATTCTTACTATCTATACTCTAAAAATCACTTTAAACAAACACAGTAAAATAAATTACTCATCTCACACAAACGGCCACCATCAACAGGGTGAGGCCTACTCATAAGTAGGTATAGGTATATATATATATAAGGGTAGTTCCACTATATAAATAATTAAATAAAACCATTAGGACTGCAAAAGGATTTTTATTTAAATGTTTTAGTTTATTTCCAAATAAATTTACCCCTTTATTTATTTGGGTATTATAAATAAAAAAAAAGTAATAATATATAAAATATATATAAAATAAAATCTTTTTTAATATCTTTTGATATTTTTTTTTATTTTATATATATTAATACTATTATGTAGCTATTTTTATTTTCTATGAAAATTAAAATTGATTAGTCAAATTAAACTTGAAATTAATAAATTATTTGACTTCTAAAATTATTTGATAAATTAAAAATTTTAATATATAATTAAAGGTACTCACTTAATTTTTATATGTGTTAATATTATTAATATTCATATATAAGTTTTGGTGATTATAAATAAAAATATTTTAGTCTTTATTAAATATTATATATTAATTATACTCTATAATTACTCAACGCAAATAACTGAATAGGTCTGATA
>JABUQX010091614.1:20000-45000 GCA_015478945.1 Trachelipus rathkii | reverse complement strand
GTAGTAGTAGTAGTAGTAGTAGTAGTAGTAGTAGTAGTAGTTTAATTGTTAAAATTATTGTGAGCAGTATTGAATTTTATATTATATAATATAATTACGTCAAACAATCGTACTGAAAGCAGAATACTGAAAATAAGACTAAATTTAGTTGCCAAAAAGTTCTCCTTTAGAAAGCACGTAATAAGTCTATAAATATCAAGAGTTTAAAACCAATAAAAAATATGTTTATTTACTTCATATTCTCTTAATTACGTATTCAGTTATCTACATTTAAATTCAAATTAGAATTTCCGAGAAAACTGAACTCGGAACTCGATCAAAATCCAATTAAATTTTATTCAAGGGTAGTTATAAAATCGAATAATTAAACTCTCTCATTAGTGAATTCATTCAAACAGACTTTATTATTCATTCGAATAAATGACACAAAAATCCTCAAAAGATCGATCAACGTCTCGACTTTGCTTGAATGGAACACGCTCCCTTGTACGCATTAAAAACCCCCAAACATTATACACAAAATGTGTACGTAAGCAAAACAATAGACACAAAAGACTGAAATAGATATGCGAGGCAGAAAGTAATTATTTAGATTAGTAGATAGACTAGTTGGCTGACAAATCCGAGGGTAAACGGTTCGGACAAAAGAGACAAATTCATGGATATAATGGATACGTTGTTTGGTGTTACATGTAACAAACATTGATATTATCAAGTTCATCAAATTAAATAAGGTGTTTATGAATATCATATTGATTAATTATTAAAAAGACTGAAAATTTGATTTCTAAGAAAATAAAGTTGGTCATAGTAGTAGATTAATTGAGTCTCATAATAATTAGATCTCAAAAGAATCAATAGAACGGCAAGCAAAACACGCGAAAGACTTTTTCTATTCGTTCATATTATTATTATTATTATTATTATTATTATTATTATTATTATTATTATTATTATTATTATTATTATTATTATTATTATTATTATTATTATTATTATTATTATTATTATTATTATTATTATTATTATTATTATTATTCTCTTAAGACTATTTTGAACGCCTTTTATATCACCAATGACTTCTTGATACAAAAAAGAACCTCAAACCTGCGACCTCGTCTCTTAGAGTAAAGAAGTTCTCATAATCATTCAGTTGAAATTCGCAAGGCGAACTCCGTAGATTTACGTCAATTTTGTACTATATATATATATATATATATATATATATATATATACATATATATATATATATATATATATATATATATATATATATATATATATATATATATATATATATATATATATATATATATACTACTTTATAACATATATATATATATATATATATGTATGTATCTATAAAATGTATGTATGTATATATATATATATATATATATATATATATATATATATATATATATATATATATATATATATATATATATATATCTCTCTATAACTATATATATATATATATATTGTAAAAGAAACTTATTAACGCCGTTATTTTTTTTTTTTTTGCTTAGTAAAACGTGATTTTTTTCCCCAGGGTGGGTGATGGTTGGGGTTGTTTTTAATTTTTTTGTACGTTAAAGCCCCCCAATGAGAGAGGTTTCTGCAATAACTTCAAAAGATATATATATATATATATATATATATATATATATATATATATATATATATATATATATATAACTATATACTCTCTATATATATATATATATATATATATATATATATATATATATATATCAATATAACAATTTATATGATATTAAACAGACTATAACAATTAAATCTAGCCTAGAATAAAAAGGAGTACTAATCTGATAAATAGCATATAAACCATATATATATATATATATATATATATATATATATATATATATATATATATATATATATATATATATATATATATATATATATATATATATTTTTTTTATATATATGTGTATATATATATATATATTATGGCGCCGCAATCAGCTCGCTCTTCTAGTTTTCCGTTTGTGTGAGAAAAATGATGATCTAGAAGAGGGGCGAGACGAGGGTTGCACCTGTACATTAGATTTGTCAGGCCACTTGCACCATGGCCTGCATGTTCTTGCCTGTTGAGCGAAGTAAATGTGGGCACAGCATTGGTGGGGCCTTTGATTTTGACTATATGGACGCAGTCCCACAGGTGTTCCTGTTGCCGATGTTGTTGTTGTTTCTGCTGCTGATGTACTTGCTTGTGTATTCGTTGCTGTGGGCACTACCATGACAGAAGCGGACGATACCAAAACAACTAGATCACTGACTAGTCCACCAAGCTGTTCAAGGGTAAATGCTATCTGCGAAGCCATAGTTGGTCGAATGTTTGTTGGGAGAGTTTTCAAGAACTGCATCATAAGAATTATCTCTTCTCAAATTTTCAATTTGGCACCATAAGGAAGCATTTTTCGTAGAAGAAGAGAAGACTTGCCACTATATTCTTGTTTTTACATAAACTCCGTCTTACCTTTATCGTAGATGGTAATGACTGCTTTCTTCAGCGGAGTATAAGCTTGAACAAGTTTTGCAGAAGAGACACGATCCACGACGTCTGTTGGCAGCTGGGAAAGAGCGTGGAAGTACTTCGTCTTCTCCGAGGTGATTTTTCCAAGGTGAAATTGTGCTTCTAAGACTCTGAACCAGGTTGGAGCTGAAATTTCAGAAAACACTGGAGGTTTCACCTTTATCCCCTCGATAGATTCTTCTATCTGCTATTCGGCAGGATGCTGCTGGTTTTCCGTTGTCTGTAGAAATCTTCTTGAAAGAGTGTTTCTTCTTTTTGAGTCTGAAGCGGGTGTTCTTCTTCCTAAGTCTACAATTATGTAGTGGTAGGAGTATTGGGAGTTATCTCTTTTCTTGTTCCTCCACTGCACAGGTAGTTGTTGAAGTTCTTTTGAAGTCTCACGTAATGACTTCCATTTTATGTTGTGAGACCTAAATATAAACAGGTACTAGCTTATTGCAGCTTTCTCTGTCGGAAGTCGCCTCTTCACCACCAGGAAGCTTTATGTTACGCTTTGGTACGTCGAGGCTAATGAACCAGCAACATAAGTCGTTATAACTCTTTTATAGTTATCTCTTTTATGGGAGAGTGAAGCAACTTGGTAGTTTTTGGTTAATTTTTATTAAACATTATCTTGTAATGTATATAAAACAGTCGATGGCCTCCTGTAAAGTACATTAATTTTTAACATATATTAGTTTATCTCGTCGCAAACCGTATCTGAGGAGAGAAGTCTACGAAATTACATTTCAAAAATGGTGCCAAAACAGGAGAGGGCGGGAAGGTTAGAGATATTTCTTCGATATAATAAAAAAAGATATATATGTTTTAATTAATAATTTATATATATATATATATATATATATATATATATATATATATATATATATATATATATATATATATATATATAATATAACTATATATATATATATATATATATATATATATATATATATATATATATATATATATATATATATATAAAATAATCAATAAATATTATATAATTATATATACAAATAAATGTCATATTTAATATAAATTATAAATATAAATACATTTAAGCTTTATAAAATGGTTTTTTCGTATTTAGGAGTTCGTGATTATTCTTGATTTCCCATTTTCTATAACGTTTTTAAACTCAACTAACATTTTTGAGCAATTTTAAAATGCTTTAAAATACTTTTAAAATCCCACTTATCATAGATATTTATATAACATTTTAAACAAATAAATATATATATATACTATATATATATATATATATATATATATATATATATATATATATATATATATATATATATTGGTATGCTCTTGTATGTAATATATATATATATATATATATATATATATATATATATATATACATGGGCGTAGGTAGGGGGGTGCAGGGGGCCCCCCTAAATCCTGGCGAAATAAAAAACTGAACCTTAGATGTTTGCCAGACTGACGTTTTAAGGGTTTGTTACAGGGTTGGATTTTTAGATTTTGAGAAAAAAATCAAATTTTGATTTTGGATTTTGGATTTTGGATTTTTGGATTAATTAAATTCGTGACGTCGCGCGAAATATAATTTGTAAACAAACTTTTTTTTAAGTTCGATTAAGTATTATTTTTAACCCTAGACCCTATATCTGAGTTCAAAATCTTAAAATAGGGCTTATAGTTTATGACACAATGAAACTGCAACAATAAAGAGTGTTATTTGTAATAATGATAATATATTACATCAGAAATAAAAGAAACATGTTTGAAACATGATCTTTTATTGACATTTTTATAGGGTAGGAATTTGAAACAAGTAAACACTGATATTGTATTAATTTTTTATTTCTATTGAAATTAAATCACTTAAATATCAAAAAAAATAAAATATATATATATAAAAAAGCAAAAATCAAAATAATAAAAAATCATGATTTTTTGAGCAAAAATTAAATTTAAAAAATCAGCTGAAAAAAATCAATTGAGTTTTTCCGTGCCATCCTGGTTTGTTAAGGTGAAAAAACTGAAAAAAGAGACATCAATTAATATATATATATATATATATACAAAGGTGGGCACCGTTAATGAGAAAGTTAACGTCGTTAATTCTTAATCGTTAACAAAAAAAATTAACGGCGTTAATCATTAAAGCGTTTATCGGTAAAGAATGTAGCGGAAGTTAACGTTAATCGTTAACGTTAACCGTCTTCACTTTTTTTTTTACAGTTATCACCACCACCACTCACGGGCAGAACCCTATTCAGGGAGGGGGTGTTGCATGGTAAAATTTCATCCACTAGCGCAAATTACGCAGATGAGCACAGACGCAGGCTTTAAAGTGAAGGAGATTAAATTCAGCAGGAAACACAGAAGATGGAAGAGAGTTCCACAGAACAGTGGTGGAAGGAAAAAAGTTAACACCGCAGCAAACTAGCCTAAGTTACCAATATCTACACAAAACTAGTGCGCAGATACAGCACCCCTTGTGCTACTAGGGCGTCGTAAAGGTGGTGTACGCGGTGGTAAGTTCCCTCGAACACCTGCCGCTGCGGTACCTATAGAAGAGATAAAGCACCAACATCACGCCGCAAAGATAGAGGGTCAAGTGAACTGGAAAGAGTACATAACAGTTTAAAAACCTTTTTGGCTTTTACTCGACCCTAATCAAAAGCCAAGTGAAACCAGAGCCCCCAGATATGAGGACAGTACTCTATACAAGGCCGGATGAGACCCTTGCATAGTTGGAGTAACTGAGAAGAAGAAAAAAAATCTCGCAGTCTAAACAGAACTCCCAGTTTCTTTGAGGCCACCCCAGCAACCGTTGTGATGTGAGGTTTCCAAGACATTTTTTTTATGTTAAGGCCAAGGATGTTTATATTGTCAACAGGAGAGACAAAAGAACCGTCAACAGAGATAGGAATGTTACTATGATCTTTTAGAGAGGGAGATTTGTAGAAGTTGGGTTTTTAAAAATTGAATTTCACAAGGTGAGGAAACGACCCCACCCGCAAATTCTATCTAGCAGCGAATAGAATCGGAAAGATTAAGACGAGGCAATTCTAGAAGTAAAGATGGAGCAGAATTGAAATAAATTGAAGAATGAATGAAGGGCCGAGTCATCGGCATGTGAGTGAATAGAGTTAGATGTGCAGGTGAAGATCATTAATGAAAAGTAGAATAAAATAGGAGATGAGACGAAACCCTGAGGAACTCCACTGTCAAGCAGAAAAAGAAGAAGAAGTCGCTCCATCAGCATCATAGCCGATGTTTAGCGACTTGAAAGAAAACTAGACATAAGTAAAGAAAGAGAAGGAGGAGGAGAGCAATGATGCGTGCAATACCCGGTCAAATGCTTTGGATATGTCAAGCGCCACTACGCAAGTCTGCCAGTAGTTCCTAAGAGCGGAGAACCATAAATCGGTTAAATAGGAAAGTATATCACCAGTAGACCTTGAACACCAAAAACCGTACTGGCGATCGGAAGAAGAGAATGAGATTCCAAGATGGTCTAAGAGTGAGAGTTGAGAAGGGTTTCAAAGATCTTAGATAGAATACAAGTGAGAGCTATAGGGCGATAGTTAGAAGGATCAGAGCGGCTTCCTTTTTTCGAATAGGTTGGACATGTGCATGCTTCCAACACTGAGGAAAGTGCTAGTATTAAGACATAGTGAATATATAGTTGAACGAGGGTGGTGTCAGCACGTAAGCACATTCCTCAAAACTCGGGGAGCCAACCCTGCGTTAAACATTACTAAACTGGATAATAACCGAGTAAAGATAAACACATTTTGAGCCATTGTTTATCTCTTATCAAAATCGAATCTAATACAATTTAAAATCTGGTAAGAAAATATTTCAAACTCGTAAATTAAGTTAACGGTTAACGGATGTAGGGAAAATTTTAACTCGTTAATAGACCGTTAATTTTTTTCAAAAAACGAAAGCGTTAAAGTTAACGAAAATTTAACGAGTTAATTAACAGATTAACGCTTTAACGAGTAGATACGATCTACTTTAACAATATATATATATATATATATATATATATATAATAAATTTATAACTATATGTAAACCATTTATATATATATATATATATATATATATATATATATATATATATATATATATATATATATATATAGGCCAGCCTCAGAAGCATCATGCATGTAACTAAAAAATTATAAGCTACAGGAAAAAAATAACATTTTGATTTTAGCAAACAATTTCATCGATGAAACTTAAAAAAAAAAATTATTCACAATATTTATTAATACCACCTTATATACTATTATAATTTTAGATCGAGCAAGCTTACGGTGTGAATGACCTTGAATCCGTACATTACTTCCCGAGAGCAAAGTTGCCAAATAGTATTTTAAGTTTACGCTTTGGAAAATATTATTTTCTTTTTATATTCTTTAAAGGGGAGTTCGAGGCCGACGGAGGGACAGAGGACAGAGTCCCGATATCTGGCCAAACCGAAACCGACTCTTGCTATCGTTCTTGTTTACCCGTGGGTTTTTAGTTAAAAAGAAAAAATTCAACATTTGGCACCTTTGCTGCTGCTCACTCGAGTAGCGAGTTTCTTGGAATTCTCAGAAAACGGTAATATCATACAAGTTTTTCAACATTTTTAACTATTTTAAATTTGTCAAAAGCGTTATTTTTATTTTTATTTTTTAAATTTCATTGGTAAAAATGTCTCCTGATTAATAAAATGTTATTTATTTTCTTGTACCTGTTATGTTTTTTTGTTACGTGCATGTTGCTTTCTGGAGGCTGACCATATATATATATATATATATATATCACTCAACTTTGCCCCCCCTAATTGAAATCCTGCCTACGCCCATATATATATATATATATATATATATATATATATATATATATATATATATATATATATATATATATATATATAAAATATATAAATAAATATATATATATATATATATATATATATATATATATATATATATATATATAAAGTACAAAATGTTGCGTGATTGCATTATCGACCAGGAATATAATTTTCGACCTCTTGCAACCTGTTATATAATTTTAACACGGAAAAAATTGATGAACTTGAAAGGAATTGCATAAACATAGGAAACAATGATTAGAATATAAAAAGACGTTCAAAACAGTCTTAGAAATAATAATAATAATAATAATAATAATAATAATAATAATAATAATAATAATAATAATAATAATAATAATAATAATAATAATAATAATAATAATAATAATAATAATAATATCAACGAGTAGTTAAACTCTTTCACGTTTTTTGCTTGCCGTTCTATTGATTCTTTTGAGATCTCATTATGAGACTCAATGCGGATGCGGATATTTCATAATCTTTAATTTCGGCT
The DNA here is from genome assembly GCA_015478945.1 of Trachelipus rathkii. Taxonomy (NCBI): domain Eukaryota; kingdom Metazoa; phylum Arthropoda; class Malacostraca; order Isopoda; family Trachelipodidae; genus Trachelipus; species Trachelipus rathkii. Next base: position 37,084 of record JABUQX010091614.1, on the reverse strand, counting down.
GCGGATATCAAATTTAACGCTGATGTTATGCAGATGAGGATGTCACATACATCTCTAATATATATATATATATATATATATATATATATATATATATATATATATATATATATATATATATATATATATATATATATATATATATATATATATATATATATATATATATATATATATATATATATATATATATATATATATATTTATATATATATTATATATATTTATTTTTATATTTATTTATATTTTATATATATATATATATATATATATATATATATTTATATATATATATATATATATATATATATATAACTCCTCTTTTATATATATATATATATATATCAGTCCTAACACAAATTTTAACACTCGCTCGAGGTACTCAACGCCATCAAAAAGGTCCAGACAAAATCTCCAACATCCACCTCAAACACCTCGGAACAAAAGCCATAGCAGTACTAACACAAATATTTAACACAGCTTGCAAGCCAACCCTATTCCACCTTCCTGGAAACATGCACACAAAATCCCCGTACTAAAGCCTAACAAAGCACCCAATAGCCCAGCCTCATATAGACCCATCTCATTACTATCTACAATATCCAAAATTTCGAAAGATTAATCCTGAACAGAATCTCCACTCTTATCCCCATCTCAAACACACAACACGGTTTTATTTAGACAAAAATGTTCCACCACTACATTCCAAACCGATCTGTTACAAAACATCCTCACCGGTTTTGACCAAAACCTACCCCCTCCCGCACTTTCCTAGTAGCAATAGACATGAACAAAGCATTTGATACAGCCCCACATTACCTGTTAATGGACAAAGTACTAACTACTGAAATAAGCATCAATGACAAGAAATAATAACAAATTTTTGTCTTGTCGTACAGCAGGGATGCCACACCTCCCGAACATACAAATTATTCAATGCAATCCCCCAAGGCGCCATACTATCATCAAAACTATTTAATCTATTTATGCATACCACAACCCACGTCCCCTTCTGTAAAAATCAGTAATTGCGCAAACGATCTCACAAGACAAGAACTACAGCATTATATAAACCATCTGGAGCAATGGCTGACTACAAACAGAATGACAGCCTTCCCCAAAAACACCCCTATCACACTACTAACATCTGAAAAAAACATGCTAACATCCATCCAACAATTCTCCTCTCCAACAACAGACTCCCTCTTTATAAGCAACCCACCATGTTCGGCCTGATTTTTGATACAAAATATCATTCACCTCCCACATAAACAAAACCTCCAAAGCCACACATAAACTGAATGTGATGAAAGCGCTAATCACAACAAATTTTGGCCAACACGAAGAGTCCCTTACAATAATTTTCAGACATCTCAGCCCCATCTTAAACCATGCATCGCCCGCTTGGGCTCTCACAATATCAAAGAACAACATCCAAAAACTGGAAATCATGTAAAACAGAGCTTTAAGAGTAATAATAACAGGCTGTCTCTCCTCTATTCCCATCTCGACAAGATAGACTGCCAAATTTACAGCAAAACACTCAAACGACCACTCCTTGCATCAAACATTACAGCAAACTCCCGCCACTAATAAATTAAAATGTTACACCAGCCATGTACTATTCTAACCTATGCAATACGTTCTCCACCCCATTCCCAGACACATCTATTATCAAACACATCCACACTCAATTAACACAAAGAGCGATCTTTGAATATAAAACCAACACCGTACTTGAAGCGCGACCACCTGAAATATCTCCCACAGAACTATGCTTAGATCGTCAAACCAGAGTGATGCTGTCCCGTCTTCGCTCAGGGCACCACCCTTCCCTTCAGGAATATAAACGTAAGTTTTTTTATACAGATAAATCCCACCACTCACGGGCAGAGCCCTAATCTAGGAGGGGGGGGGGTACTCATTTAAGGTCCGAGCAGGACGAAGCTAAGTCCAAGGAGAGAATAGCTCACATTCTCCCACCCAACCAGCTGCGAACTTAGGACCCTCTCTTTGTTTGGCGAGTGCTCTACCACTGAGCTATCGGGCGCTTATATATAAATAAATATAAAATAACAAAAATACACATATACATACATACATAAATACATACACATATACATACACAAATATATAAATATGTATATACAAACATAAATATCACCGCTATTATTATTATATAATACGATTGCTTTCGTTCTATTAGGATCGTTCCGAAAAAACGTTCCTGTTAAAAATCAGAGAAAAAAGAAACGAATGGGATAAAAAGCTCCTAAGGTTCATAAGCTTTAGTAGCATGGTTAAAAAAACGAAATTTACTCTATGACAGACAGAATCATTTCATTATGCGCTCAGCGTAATCCGAGGGACTCCTACCCTCGAGTCAATTATAATTTTATGTAATATGAAGTTGCAAGAATGAAGCTCCTATTCTTTAAAATCATACATGCCACAAACGTAGCGGCACCTTTGAATAGTCGACTAAGTGAGTTAGATTAGGATATGGTAGTTTTATTATCGGGAATCAAGTGAACAAACATTCGTTGGCCTTATTAACACAATATCCGCCATTGAACTAAAATCCAGGTTGATGCATCAGAAGAGAGCATTGTATTATTTGCTGCCTCTACATCTGTGTTCACAAACCTAAGTCTCGGGTAAGAAAAAAGATGTAAGATATTTATTTTTATTTTATTATTTTTTATTTTTATTTTATTTTTATTTATTTATTTATTTATTTATTTTTTTTTTGCTTTTTCAAAAAATAGTTTTGAAAGAGTTTCAGTGCTTTATGGGGAAACCCATTTTAAAAACAACTGTACGTAGATTGCAATACAGATTACACGAACCATTAAAGAAGATAGATTACTTGGGGACGATTTCATTACAGATAGAGAGTTACAAATGCTCTTCACATTGTTTTTACAGAGATAGGAATATTTCATTAAAATGAAGTTCTCTTTCAATTATACGTTAAATTGTATGTTTATAATGTAAATTTTTTTAGTTTTTTTTTGAATTTCTTAACGTGCTTTGTGAGAATAAGAAATTTAATCACTTTAGATGAAAAATTTTCAAAAAGTATAGCCATTTTCCATTTTTTCTTCCAGCATGTTTTCTCCTTTTAACTTTCTTAGCTTTCTTATGTCCGAAATTAATGTTCAGTTCACAGTAATATTTATAAAACTCCACCAATTCTTATTTTTTTTTTCTGAGTAAATTCTTTTCTAAATCCTTGGGTGTATATTTTAATAAACATCAGTAAATTTAATCTATTTCATAATATATTGGAATTTTACTAATGATTTATTCTAGAAGTTTGAAAGACACCCATATAAAATTGTTAATTTTTAAATTTTGCTTTTAGTTCACAACTCAGGGACCCTTGTCGAGTATAGAGTGTTCGTTCCTTGATAGTTTCTAGGGTCGAGTTCAGGACTTTCGCCACACGAACTCGCCACTCTATCGCATACGTTACTATAGTGCTTGCTTTTTATCTCTCTGCTAAAATTCTCTCTTTACGCTATATTTTTTATGGAGGTAATCAATCATTACCACTTATTACATTATTCTGCCATTGAAGCAATAAACAAATAACTATTTTATTTTTCGCTGTTGTTGTAGTAGTAATAACAATGTTTTATATTTAAGTACTTTAGATTCTCGATCTTTCCTGCCTACTACTACTACCTCCTTTCTTATTTTCTTTCTTTTTTTTTGTTTCTTAAATATTTAAACTCAGTCTGCTTCAGACGTTGAAACTCCTATCTCCCTCGAAATCGATAATCATCTCTCTCTCTCTCTCTCTCTCTCTCTCTCTCCTCTCTCTCTCTCTCTCCCTTCTTCTCTCTCTCTCTCCTCTCTCTTCCTTCCTTTCTCTTCTCTACCTCCCTCCCTCTCTCTTTTCCTCTTCTAATTCTCTATTCTCTCATATACATTGTTTCCTTCTCAGTTACATACATACATACATCAAACATCACATACATCTCTCTCTCTCTCACATACATACATACATACATACTACATACGATACCATACATACATACACACACACATGTCCTCTCTCTTCTTCTCTCTCTCTCTCTCTTCTCTCTCTCTCTCTCTCTCTCTCTCCTCTCTCTCTCTCTTCTCTCTCTCTCTCTCTCTCTCTCTCTTCATAATTTACTTTAATAGCTAGTGACAGGCGATTCCAAATTACTATTTGATTTTAACGTTTGTTAAACTCTTTTATAGAATAGGTTCTTCGCATCTATAACAGAATAACTACATTCTTTCGCTTTCCCTCGTATTCACTGTCCCTTTCTAAGTTACAATTTTAATCGTTCCAGCGTGCTGCACATATACTAATACTTATACATATTTTACAGGCCAGATAATTGTTACTCATACCTACTCTACAGAAAGCTTTACTCTCCTTCTTGAACCCAAACCACACTTCTTAATTTAATCTGCAACACTTTATATCAAACAAAGAATGGAAAGTTTAAAGTGTAGTGTTTTTGGTAAATTTTCAATCTGACAAGTTTATTTCTCACCTTTTCTCACCAAGCGCTCCGTGTAGGGTCATCCCACCTGTCAGATTTGCAATGCTTCTCCAACAGGAATACTCTTTCGTACAGTCGATGAATTACACACCTAACCACACCCCATTTGTATATCACATGCAGTACATCACATCTCCCTCAATTCGCTACTACAGCTCGTCCAGCCCCAATCATCCATCTTTCCATCTTTTTCCTTGGTCGTTATATAATATATATATATTACCGTCCAAGAGTAAAAAAAAATTTCGCTAATATGCAGCATGACTGTTACATGATATATATACTTATAATAAATATATACTTTATATATATAGGCTCGCTTAATATATAGCTTAATATATATAACTTTTAACTTAAATCTCTTTATTAAGGGCTAAATACTAGCTCATACTTCATTTATGGGGATTTGTTCGGGATTGAACCTCATCCTAAAGAACATCTCTATTTTCCCTTTTCTCTGGTGTCTCAAGGCTACCACCATACAGTCTCAGTTATAAACTTAAACTCATCTTGATCACCGTCATATCAGTCTAAAGTGTGGGATATCTGTAACGGGAGCTCTCAAGATGTTTTTTCCAGCTTTATCAACATATTAGTAATATGTTGTACCATAACTCTCATTTTGTATTGTCTACGATCAATAATACTCCCACGCATACAATACCTATCCCTATATCTACCTTACTTACTTAATCTCAGTTATTCAATTTCATTCTCTCTTATCTATTACTGTAGTCTATCACCCACGTGATCAACCTCAACTTAACCCTCATTACTCGCCCGCCACGATTCTTACTCACTATTGTTATCTAAGTGTTAAGACTGATATTATCTATCTATAACGACTTATATTATACCGTACCCAAATCAAATAGCTCTCCTTTTACGGTCCCTTCTTTCGAATACTTCGTGGTAATCAAATTATATCGTATGACTAGTATGTTGTGTAAAGGACGTGCGTATAACTGCTATCCGGTAAAATAGAGTAGTATCAAGTACGATGAGCAAGAATGTCTGTTAACAATAGTGTGGTAAACCTCCCAGTATCAAAAGCAGTAGTCATCACACAACTGTAATTCCATAATACTCAGAGTAGTTTATCATTATTCTTATTCACTGCAAATTCGAGAGAGTGAAATGAACTCCATAATGTGAGTTTAATTAACAGTATATAACTTCACCAAAATACCTAAAGTTCCGCGCAATCTTGATTTATTCTTCCCTTATACATACGATCTATACTAGTTAATCTCTTCCTTCCCATAGCTATCTTTCATAAACTTAATTATTAAGTTTCTATGCTTCAATAATTTACATTATATATCTATCACAATCCTACCTATAATCCGATTCGCATAGCCATCCTCAACTACCATTATGTATCAGTCTCTCTGTAACGTCTTCTGTTCATTGTCACACAGAGCAATATGCGTCTGCACTCATTGCTTCATTTACATACAATTAATGACACTGCATAACTAGCATATTCATTCAGTCGCAAAACACTTCGTAACATCGAATAACAAGTGAACTCATATCACGTACAAGGGGTCGACAACACCTTCCTCCGCTTGGGTCTACAACAACCTGTCTTCTACTCCAACACCCAACTAGAGTCTAATCCGCATAGCGCCTGGCGGCGTGAAAACGGGAGTTCACCATCTTTTCAACTTACTGTGTAAAAGGTCCTTTCTTCTTTATCTTATCTTCTAAATTAATATAGAAGTGCTCTTATTTAATACCTGGTAGTTTTAATTTGAATATCTCGTAGTGTCTCATATTATTAAGATATTAACAAACTAGGGTAACTGTCAGAGAGCTGGCCAAGGCTCTGCGGTAAATCCGAATCTCCGAAGAAGCGGGCGGACACTAAGTTCCTTCCCTTCATCCACACCCAGACTCTTCTCTCTCTCATCATCTCAGAGAAAATATCAAGTCCGCGTATCTCGTCGGCTGAATCCATACTGGTGCGGCGTTTCCTCCACGCCTTGTGATCTTCGGGAGCTCGGGAGAGCACGCCTTGCCCGATCTCTTCCTATTCTTTTGCGTCGGAAACTTTAATCTTTAGTATTCTATAATGTATAACAAAAAACAATCAAAACGTTCATTATAATCTGTGCGAGTGGCCAAACTGTCGAACGCTCTATTGCCAACGATATGCTTGACTAACATAATTCGGAACAGCTCGCCCGTATCTCCTTTTTGATACCACAGAGTCGACAAATACATAGCCATTCCAAACATCGTTCGTGCCCTGTCCCCACTTCGCTCGAATATATCAACGGAGTTATCATTCTCTACTCTCTTTCCAAAATCAGATAAGTAATACTACTCTTCAACATCCATACGCATGAACCCTCCTACTACAATCGAGCATTATCTCCACGATCAGCCATCCCTATCCTGGACTCTATCCCTATTATTTTCATATTTACTCACTACATTGCCATCTATATCAACTCTTCATTTTTAATCTGAGCACCCTTCATAACACGTTTATTCGGAGCTTTTGTATCCCTTCTCTGCGTATCTCAGGTATAGGTATTCATCTGCTCCTTCCTCCTGATTTATATAACTCTGAAAAGTATCTACTTCCTCACCTGTTCGCTGATTACTCATAGGTCCACTCTCAGCTCTACCACGTCTTCTCCTTTACCTAGTATGTGCAACACAGTCTTCAGATCTCACTGTCCTACGTAAGTTTTTTTGACCATAGTTATTATATATATTAAATTTTCTATATAGTTCCACACCACCTCTTAGCAGTCTCAGTTGTTCACCCATCCTCTCCCACGCTTCTTTCTTCGCTCTTCTTTTTATTGTCTTTTGCTTCATTTCTTGCTATTACATATTCAGCCTCTTGTCTCAGGGGATCTTCTTTTCATTCACGCTCTAAACTTTTTATTTTTTTCCTTTACTGCACTGCAACTAGCTATTTCTTTGTCCACATCTGCTCGACCTTTTTCTTTTTCTGGAACAATGTTCTGGTTGGAATTACGTACCCCAGTCGTATCTTTCGCTTTTTACAATGTTATCATTATTTTTTCTTAAAATACTCCCACTCTCTTCTACATCTAGGGCTTCATATCTTTCGGTTAATCTCTGTGTATAAAGGATTAAAAAAAAATTAGTGAATCTCAGCTATGGCATATCTTTACGTTATAGCTAAACCTTCTCGTGTTTCCACGGTTCATGCTTCAATTTGAGTATCTCTCTCAACGTCTTAAAAGTTTCACTCTGATCAAAATAGAAATGTTATACAGATATCTTGTTTGATATCGTATGCTGTTAGTATAGAGATGTTAGAGGTTATTCTCCTCTATCAGCCAGATTATCGTTTGTGTCCTATATTAGAACGTACTACTAGAGCTAATTTTGGGTCAAAGAAAATGAAAATGTCGAATTTTATAGAATGCAATGTCATCTTATCTCTAGTATTTTGTGCTCGGTTCTGTCTGGAGAGTGTGAGTAGGGTAGGTAAATCTATCGACATTACCGCGCTCGTACATCCTCTCTATAATACACATGAGTGTGCAAATCTGGAACGTCCCCCCTTTCGTACCTGTCGGCTCCCACTCTTATGCGAGCTGCTGATTGCGCTCGGAGGAGAGCTAACTCCTTTATTAATTTTTTTTCATCATTTTTCCAGCTTATAATTGTCTTTTACCGCATTATATAATCCAACAACCTCTCTGCTACTCGAGCGTCTTCTTATTCTAAAACTTTCTAACGATAAAGGAAACAATCTGCGAATACTGTCCTTCCTAGCGTCTTTACATGATTAGAAAACATTATTAAATAAATGTTATCGGTTTACCTAAATAACTATTCTCTATTTCCTTATACTAATGTGCGAGAGTGTACATTAATGTTCTTCGAGATAACACATTTCATTCTCGTTCGTATTCTATATGAACATTTAGTCAGTTCAAATATATAATAATCAATCATTTAAATATAAAGACACACACATGTTAAACTTGAGATGAGGGAGCGCAAAAACGAAATAGGAAAAAAAAATAACTAAATATTTCTTATTCTTATATATTTACTCACTGTTTGGGGTTGTTATCCCTTATATCCTTATATATATGGTGTGGTAGCATAAACCTGTATATTATGACCCTAACACGTCTATACTTCTTTTTATCAAAGCCTCAAGTGCTTAATAGTCTAATTTATATTACTTTTCAATTTTTTAGAATAAACTTATGTTCTTACTACTTTCGTTATCTGCCAAATCCGGTGGTATCTAATAAGGATACAATGCCAACCATATATATATTATATAATTATATTGAAATAAAATAATAAAAACTACATTCTTTACTTCTAATTCTTATCCATTTACAAACAGAAGGGTTAGGTCGGCTTCTTTGTCAATTTTATTATAACTCAGTCTTCTTAATAGTTTATTTGCACAATTAGAGGAAAGGAACGATAGTTACTATGCTTCATACGCTTCCTTCTCCGACAATCTATATAATCTTCAAACTTCACACTCAATTTCTCTCAACGAGACCTTTATACCTCAATGCCAGCAAACTACCTTAAAGCACCATTCTTAGTGTCATTCTTACGTCACTCACAATATAATCAACACAAATGGCTCTACCTCTCTAATTTATACTCCTCACCAAGCCATTGAAGTAACCAAACTATCTTTTAACTAAGTAATTTAAAAAAATCAAAGGAAAACCTCTTACTAAACACGACTCAATTTTTAATAGAGTCTCAATCAAAACAAATAATACTAACAAGAATATACATCACATCACATTTACCTTGTAATATCATACGCTGTCTAATACGATATTTGTTTTTATTCTCCTCACTATCAGTTGTTGTATCATATTTCATAGGTACCATATGATGTATATGTTAAATTTGATTAGTCATATTTTCTAACATATGCGAGTCTCTCTTGATTCTCACAAACATACACCGGCTAGGCTGGTCTATGCCTCGTCGCTGCTTTCTAATTTCACCTGCTGGACTTCGGTTATTATTTTATTCGTCGTGTTTCTTTCACTTCCCGGACATGTATAGCCCCAATTGGGTTACATGAGCTCTCTCCACAGTCTCACGCATTTGGTCACGAGTCGCTTACCAAGTCAAGATCTAAGGGCCATTCTATGACACCATTCCCTCTGTCTTCGCTACAAGGTAACCCCAGGGACGGAACAACCCACATTAAAAAATGTGGTAGGATGGAGGGCTTAAGCACCTTCTGAATCGCTTGTCGGTTGGGAACCAGGAGATTATTTATCATTAAAATGAATATTTTAGTCTTATTTCATTTTAGTTTTTTTTCTTCCTGTTATTCCTCATGTTAATAATGAATGGGTGTTATAAACATTTTTTATCTAAATATTTAATCTTTCTAAAAATTAGTTGATCTTTTTTAAAAACATTATTTTTAGAAAGTTATTCAAAGGGACTTAATTTCATGCAAGTTATTATCATTAGAATAGAACTTTACTTTATTTTCACTTTAAATACCGATACTATAGTATTATGCTTCTGTATCAGGGGCTCTTAAATATCTCGCAACTATTTCTTCAATAAGATACTCGGCACTTCATCATACTTGATTTTTTCCCCTTTCCTATTCCTTATTATGAAGATTCTAACTTAATATTCAACAAATTCAATTTACTTTTTATATTACGGGATTCTCTTAACCTCTTTTTGTTTTAAGTTACAGTCTATTTCGCTAATTTTATCGTTAATCTGAATTGTTAGTCTCTTGAAAAATTATTTTTATGCTCTTAAACTATTTCGGATATATTCTAAAGTTAACCATCTTAGCTCTTTTTAGGATAGATTTTTGGCTTGTCAAATCACAATTTAGGTTAACATTCTAAATATTCACACATTTATATATATATATATATATATATATATATATATAATTATTATATATTAAATAAATATATATATATATATTATATAATTAAATAATATTAATATATATTATAATTATATCATTAATATATATATATACTAAATAATAATAAATATATATATTATAACTAATATTAATATAAATATATATATATAATCTATATAATTATATATATTATATATTAATATATATAATTATAATTAATTATATACATTATATAAATATATATATGATATAATATATATAATCTATATATATATATATATATATTATATAATTATTTAGGGAGTCCGAAAGATTTTGTTCCCCGACGACTGCGAATTATGTAAGACGCATGCCAGATTTTTGAACCTCAGCTACACTTCATAGCTGCGTTTTCAGAAGCCGACTGCAGTGACCCGACGGGCACACATGATCGTTTTCCAGAGCCGTTTGCCGCATTTTACGTCACGTAAACGTTCACAGGTTCGCATGTTTAACTCCGATTTCGAATGAAACGGGCGCTGCGCAAGAATATCTTTCTTTACAACAATCTTTAAAAAAACCGTTGTCGAAATGCTTCCCAAAATTTTAAATATTTTAGTTAACTTTTATTAAGATATAATTAATTCATATCATTTCATAAAAATAGATAACATAAGTCATAAGTATGCATTAAAATCCAGCTGATACCGACGGAGCCGCTCGGCCGTTTCAGGTACTAAAATTTCCTGTTGATTGGTTAATGTAATTTTTTCTATTCGAAGCGTTCCGAGATATATTTGCAACACGGCTGCACTCGGCTTGAACGAGCTATTCTAACTTAAACGTCTGATACCAAGTGGAGTCCGTCTAGAATTAGTCATCTTGTCATACTCCATACGTTGAGCTCTTAGTTCTGCAGCCTAAATAGTATAGTATAAATATTTAAGTAAAAAGGAATATACATAATAAGGCTTTTCCAGATAGCGATGCAGCCTGTGGAAAATCGATCACGGATACGCTTTCGAATTTGGAAAAAAAATTAATAACAATTTATGCAGAATTTTGACCGTATGAAAGCACTTAGAGCGAAGCCGTCGGATACGCTTGGCAATGTAAAAATTCCTTAATGGTAGCGATCAGGGGGGCAGGGCCTGTCCCTAATTGCGAATCAAAAAATTATCCTATAATTTGCAGACGAAACGTTTTTAAAGGTTTATTAGTGGAAAAAACTGAAAAAGATACTCAATCGATAGATAATGAAGTATATATATTAAGTATTTATAATATTGATTATATATATTATTATATATATTATATATATTATATAATATATATTATATATAATTAAATATAATATTATATATATATAAATTATATATATGAGTTATATAGTATTATAGATATAAATATAAAATATATATATATATATTATATATATTATTATAGTATTATTATAATATATATTTTATAATATATTTTGTAATATAATATATATATATAAATATATATATTATATATATATTATATATAAATATATATATACTATATATATATATTATATATATATATATATTATATATATATATTATTTATATATATTATATATATATTATATATATTTATATATAAATTATATATATATATATATATAATAATAATATGTATATATATATAGATATATATATATATAATATATTATATATAATATAATATATTATATATATATATATATAATATATTATATATATAAGTAATCTCGTCAAACTTGCCACCCCCTACCTAAATAAATCCTGCCATACGCCCATGAACTCTTTACTTATAATGTTCTATTTTATGAAATGATACGATATATAAAGATCCTAATTATAAGTTAACATGAAATTAAAAATTTTGGCAAGCATTTTTCCGACCCATGTTTGTAAGCTTTGTTTAACAAGTTATTCTTCGCGACCGCCGTTTATTCATTCCGAAATCGAGGGTTTAAACAACGGGCGCCTGACTGTGACGTTTACGTGCGTAAAGAAGTGCGCAAACGGGCTCTGGAACGTAATGCATTGCGCTGTTGCCAGCCCGGGCTGCGTCGGCTTTTCTTGGAAAGCCAACTATAAAATTCTACGGGTCTTCAAAGTTTAATAAAGCTTTTTTCAAAAGCGGGAATGTTTGAGGATAAGATATGACGTTAAACTCCACAACATGGATAACCTTTAAAACCTAACACCAAACATTCAAAATTCCAAAAATTTCATTTTAAGGTAAGAAAATTATGGAATTGTTTTAAAAAATTTTAAAATTTTTGCTTATTTAGTAAAAAAAGAAAATTTTGTAGTAGTTTCTACTTTAAGTTAATTTCTTTTAATATATAATATAATAATAATAATAATAATATAACTATAATATAATAATATAATATAATATAAATATAATAATAATAAATAATACCTGTACAAATTTTATCCCCAGGTCAAGATTCTAGAGCAGGATGTAACAAAAAATCAAATATTTAATCAACTGAGTTTTGTGTTGTTCGCGGTGTTTTTGAGTGGTTGTTAAATGTTGAGTAGGGAGAGAAGGAATATCATTTTTTTATTTTTATTATATTATATTCTTTCTGTTGCATTTTTTTATTTTATTGCTTTTTGTATGTAATTTTTTTATTTGGATTTTTAGCCACCAAAAAGCAGGAACTTTTCCGTAATCTTTTTACTAATCAATAATTATATCTAAATTTAATTTTCTTTGCTTTTAAAATTTTTTGCCTTTTTATTTCTTACTAATTAAAATGAAATTTTAACGTTAACCAAGCATAACATTGATTTTTTGAAAGAAGTCATTAAAGTATTTTTAAATAAGAAAGTGTAATATATAACCTGTAATATATGTAGGAGTAGACTTGAAATTCAGATGTTAGAATTTAAATATACGGTATTAATTATTTTTATTAAGTTGATATAGTTGATACTACATAATATAGTAAATTATTTACTATCATAATGTTGTATGAATGAAGAGCTTTAATAAATTTCTAATTCGAAATTTGAATAATTTTACTAATGAATTTATCTAAAAATTATTTAAAAAAAAAAAATAATAAACTGATTTTTTAAATTAAAAAAAATATGAATAAAAAAAAAAAGGAAAAAACATACACATCAGTTTTCGCATTTTCATAATTCACTCTCTTCTTGTACTCTTCTTTTTGTGCTCTCCATACTCTCTGCTCTACGAATCTAGTGGTAAAAAGGTCTACAAATAAACTTCTTGTTAACTCCGTCAGTATTTAAAGTCATACTCACAGCTATCTTGACCCTTCTATGTACCTGTTCTATTATTATTACTTATTAGTCCTTATTTATTCCTTTATCGTGGGACTTTTGAAGATTATTATTATTATTTATTAAAAGAAACTTTAATTTAAGTAGAAATATTTAATCACAAATAGATATTTTTACGTGTCTTATAAAAATTATTGATTGTTATCTTTAAAAAAGATTAGAATTTTATTAATTTAAAATGTTTTATTGGAATCTTTTTCGAGAATGTTCTGTGGTTCGTTCAGGAAATATAGTTTGCCGCTCTCATGTTGTGGAGCTTTATAACGTCCATATTTATCCCAAACACGTTACCTCGCTTTTGAAAAACAGCTTTTATTAATCCTTTCGAAGACCCGTAGCAAATTCTATTAGTCTTTCGTCTCCGTTTCTCTCTCTTCTCTCATCCAGAATCTTAGTCTCGACTCTCTGCTCTCATATATATGCCCTCTGTGGCAACTAAATGGACTCCACAGGCGCACACTCTCGTTCATCTCCCCCCAGCTAGCCGTTTTGCGCACTTTTCACGTCCAGTAAACGTCAGTCCGGCAGCGCATATCGTTCTTCTCTCACCTCGATAACGGGAAAATAAACGGTGACAGAGCTCAGCGGATATTACTCTTCAAGATATTGCTAAACAAATCATTTTTAAGAACCATGGTTGTCAGGATACATCTCAAGATTTAAAACATATTTTTATATATATAAAAATAACAATATAATAAATAAAAACCTTACACCTAAAAACAACATTACATAAAACCACCTATTACTACACAAGGACTCATACATATAAAAATACGTATATCCACTATATAATATATAAAAAATTTACAAAAAAAAAATATTATATAATTATATATTAAATAAGAATGTATATATTTGGAATATTATATCATATTATTATATATAGTATAATTATAATATATATATATATATATTTATATATTATCCTATTCTTAGATAATCTATACTTATTAATATTTACTATTCATTATTATTATTACTATTTAATATTCATTTATAAAATAAACTAGTAATATAATCGCTAAACTAAAAATATATTATGGTTTTTCCACACATAATCTTTATTATTAATTAGATCAATATTATTAAGGGGGTGATTATTAACCATTATGGCTACTAGTTTTAGCGAATTTAAAATATAATATATTATATTATATATATTAATATTTAATAAAAGTTACATTTTTTTGTGTCTTATAAAAAATAATATTTAAAAAAATATTAAAAAGTAAATATACAAATAATCATATAAAAAGTGCCATAATATTTCATTAAGATATAGTACAATTTTATATAAAAGGTTGTAAATGCAGGGCAGTGTGAATGTTTGTTTATATACAATTATTATTAATAAGTTTTCGTATAGTAGTTAAGTAAGTTCGAAGTGTCTAATTTCTTATCATGATATTTATTTGAGTATTATCCTATATACATTTCAGTACTATTCGTTAATGATATACTCGATATTTTATCATATTACTAATATATACTAGAGAGTATAAGCAAAAGTGAATAATAAAAAGATAAAAATAAAGATATATGAGCTATAATATTTGATGAGCTAAAAAGGCGAAAGCGTCAATTACCGATAAACGATATAATTAGTATTTCTTCAAAAAGAGCAAATATATCAAGACCTAACTAATAGCGTTCTTGGGAAAACTTAGAATCACTTAAATCTATTCAACACTTAAAATAATAAACATTTGTCCTTCTGAAATCAATTCAATGAATTTATATGATGTTAATTTATTATTGTATAGAGTACTTATACAGTGAGAAAGTGACTTAATATATAATATGAGTTGTTAAATAATTATCATTGTTATTTTATGAATATCACTTTTAATTGAACGAAGAACGATTAATTGCTTTTAATATCTCATAAACAATTTTATTTTATAATCATATAATGTATCTTCAAATTTAGTTTTAATTAATGGGAATATAAATTATTTTATATTATATATCATTTATATAGATAACATATCTTATAAAAATGCTTAAAAATAGGTTAAAATACTTATTTTTAGTTCTTCATTACTCAACGTTTTAAGTCTTAAGGTAATATAATTATTTCTTTTCTTAAAATTATCCTAAATTATAATAATTATAGTCTAAATAGATTTATAATATTGATTATATTTAAATAATTCTATAACTATTAATATGTATTAAATATATAACATTTATATGTGTTTTTTAAGACTTATTCTAAATATTAATTTAAAATTCGATTATTGTAAATTAATATCTATTAATTGAATACTTCTTTCCTGATGGACCTCGTGTAGTTTTCATAATTTCTCTCATAGTTAACTGTATTCAATCTAAGTAACTTTAAGAAGCAATTAATGTTTTTTTTAAAACAGTGTCAATTTTAACACATTTTAAATATTTCACTTTAAAATGAATTTAAATTAAAAATTAAATTAATGCACAGATTAACTAGTATTAATATTAATAATTTTATAGGTCAATTAGCTGCTAGTAACTAGTATCTGTAAGCTTTATTGATGATTCTTTTTTAAATTAATTTAATAGGAAAGTTCAAAGAGGTTCAAATTTTAATTGGGAAGGAAAATATTTTCTTTTATATACTTCATTAATTTCGTAGCAGATTTATTTTACAATTCAGTACATTATCACCATTAATATTCTAGTCAATATATGTCTTAACAGAAGTTTTTTTGTGTCGTAATTTTCAGAACTATCATTCACAGCTAAGGTAAATCTGCAATGAAACTGATTTTTGAATTATTTGTCAATGTCTTAGGAAAAAAAATTAAGTTTGAGTTGCTAGATAAATCTAGAAAGAAATTAAAGATTAACTATTATTCTTAATTAAGAAGAGAGTGCTTTTTTTAATTAAATTGTTCTATTTTTATTACAATTAAGGTTAGAATATTTTCTGGCTTTAGACATGCTTTCACTTTCCCACAATAATAGTATAATATATATATATATATATATTATAAATATAATAATTAATTATTTATATATATAATATATATATATATATATACTATATTAGTATTATATAATATATATATATATTAATATTATGTATACTATAATATTATATTATAATATAATTATATATATATATATAAATATATATATATCATATATTATATATATATAATTAAATTTATTAAATATTTATAATATATATATTATATTTAATATATAGATATATTAAAATTTAAAATATTATATAATATAATATAATATACTATTATATATATAGTATATATATATATATATAATATAATTATATACATACTTAATATATAATTATTTAGAGGATGAAAACTAGCTCAAAAAGCATAT